>CAUYRH010108631.1:0-63850 GCA_963574655.1 Perodicticus potto
GACCTTTGTGCTAATTAATTAAATCAGTTTCTGCACCTGAATAGCTGAAAGCTTCTGGCAAACAATTTGCACTTGGCACCAAAACAGAGAGGTAGATTTATGGAACATAATAGAGAACCAAGAGATGAACCCAGCTACTTATCGTCATTTGATCTTTGGTAAACCAAGTAAAAAGATTCAGAGGGGAAAGACTATCCATTTAACAAATGGACCTGGGTGAACTGGCTGGCGACCTGTAGAAGACTGAAACTGGACCCCCACCTTTCACCATTAACAAAAGTTGATTCTCGCTGGATAAAAGATTTAAACTTAAGATATGAAACTATAAAAATACTAGAAGAGAGTGCAGGGAAAACAGTTGAAGAAATTGGCCTGGGAGAATATTTTATGAGGAGGACCCACCCCCACCCCCCGGGCAATTGAAGCAACACCAAAAATGCATTACTGGGATCTGATCAAACTAAAAAGCTTTTGCACAGCCAAGAGTACAGTAAGTAAAGCAAATAGACAACCTTCAGAACAGGAGAAGATTTTTGCAGGTTATGCTTCTGACAAAGGTCTGATAACTAGAATCTACAGAGAACTCAAACTAATCAATAAGAAAGGAATAAATAACCCCATTTCTATGTGGGCAAGAGGCTTGAACAGAAACTTCTCTGATGAAGACAGGCACATGGCCTACAAACACATGAAAAAATGCTCAGCATCCTTAATCATCGAGAAATGCAAATCAAAACTACTTTGAGATATCATAAAATCCAGTAAGATTAGTCCACATCCCAAAATCCCAAAACTACAGATGTTGGCATGAATGCGGAGAGAAGGGAACTCTTCTACACTGCAGGTGGCACGCTCATAGGACCTTTTTGGAAAGAAGTTCATAGAATACTCAAGGAACTAAAAGTAGACCTACAGTTTGATCTTGCAATGCCCCTACTAGGTATATACCCAGATGATCAAAAATCATTTTACAGCAAGATATTTGCACCAGAATGTTTATTGCAGCCCAATTCATAATTGCCAAGACATGGAAATAGCCCAAGTGCCCATTGACACATGAGTGGATTAACAAATTGTGGTATATGTACACCATGGAATACTATGCAGCCATAAGAATGAATAGAGACTTCACATCTTTTATGTTTACCTGGATAGAGCTGTAACATATTCTTCTTAGTAAAGTATCTCAAGAATGGGGGGAAAAAGTATCCAATGTACTCAGTACTACTATGAAATCAACATACAACCATCTACATACTCATACAAATGGCAAAACTTAACTATAGTCCAGAAAGTAGAAGGGAAGAGGAAAAGAGAGGAGAGATTAGGAGGGATATGGGAGGAGGGAGGGTATTTGAAGGGACCTCACCTAATGTACATGATGCAATGGTACATTTCAGAACTATTAAGAAATGAGTATAATTGTGATGGATGTGTTTAGTTCAATGTGGACATTTCACATTATATATTGAAGCAGTACGCTGAAACTCATAAATGCATCAATGTACAAAGTTATGATTTAATTAAAAAAATTAAAAAACAAAGAAAAGCATAAATATATATTAGAGATATATAGTACAAATAAAAAATAAAAGTTGAAGATTTCAGGCCAAAAAAAAAAAATTGCACTAACAATTTTCTTCTGATTTAATCTCAAGCATCCTATCTCGCTAAATGACATAATCTAGTGACATATAATTCCTACTGGCAGAGACTATTATTTCACACTTCTGAAACCTCCAGTGTAATATCCACTCAATTTTCAGCTACTGACATGGTTTATTATTTTATTGAGAAAAAATAGAAGCAATTTAAAGAGACCCACATTGTTGTTCAAGCATCAAATCTATCAGCATACCAGCTACATACCCATATGCTGTTTCCTTTTCTTTCTTTTTTTCTTTTCTCTTTTTTTTTTGCAGGGGCTGGGTTTGAACCTGTCACCTCTGGCATATGGGGCCGGTGCCCTACTCCTTTGAGCCACAGGTGCTGCCCTGTTTCCTTTTTTCTTCCTGTTGTGAGCTCGTATCTAAAAGTGTCAATTCTTTCTACCCATGTTCTCAGCTGTGGACCACTGCTACAATCGTCTCTGCTTCCAGCTGCATCTTCGATTTAATCCCTCTCTTCTAGCTCTTTCCCCATCAACAGACATGCATTAACAGCACGTCCCTGAGCAAAGCTAAACACAAATATTCTCCTAGGCGTCCACAGCCGCCTCCAGCTTTGGCTCCTCTCTGCTCCTTCTCTGTAGCACTTCATGAAAAAATATGTATGGGCCGTCTTACTCTCTCACCTCACCACTGCAGTTGGGCTACTGTCTATGCTCTCTATAAATATCTTTTTCTATAAACTTCATGCGGTCTCACAATTAAGTTCACAAACTCGTCCTGGAAAAAGTGCTACATACGTCTTTGCTGAATGTCCCTTTGAACTACTCCAACCTTGGGAAGCTAGGCCCTGATGCCAGCAATTTCAGAACTTTTCATCTGGAATGGTCATCAGAGTTGTTGTCATATGAGGTCGCCCAAGTTCACAAACTTATCCTGGAAAAGTGTTTTGACACACAACACACACACATTCTGTAAACGTCATCCCATCATGAGACACAGTAGCGGTCTCTGTTCTCCTCTAAATTAGCCTCCAGATGGGAACGGAACACAGGCGCCTACTTCTAGAAACACTTTTTTCTCTCCCTTTGGTATCTCTGATGCCGCAGTGTCTTGTCCTGTTACATCATTAATCAGTTATTTTCAGTCTCCTTTGCTCATGTCTTGAAATGTTGAGCCTTTCAGAAATTCATCCTAGCCCTTCCTTTGGTCTCTGATGAAATCCTTGTCATATCTTTTAGTTCCATTAATTTAAATTTTTCTGTTGAGGGACAACTATGAGGTGTGTATGTCCAGCTTTCTTATCCCCCGTGCTGTTTCCAAAATCCTGCTCTTGCCCCTTCTTCAGTCTTCCCCAACTCATCAATAGAACTGATTGTTCCTGCCTTTCAACTCCAAAAGCTGAATGACAACCTCCATTCCTTTCTTTTTTTCCTTCTACCACATCAGATTCACCAAGAAGTTCTGTTAGCAATATCTCCGAAATGTATTGTCTGACCCCTCTTCACCATCACCTCTTTTACTCAAGCCCCCTCATTGCTGCCCAGGTAATGTATGAGACACCGAAGTGGTTTCATTGCTGCCACCTTTGCCTTCCTATAATTTATTTTCCCGAATTGTCAGAGTAATAACAAAAAAAACCCAAACAGATTGTTAATCACTCTAATGGCTTAAATTGCAATTTGAATATAATCTGTCTTCTTTCAACAAATCAACTGTAAAAAAAAAACCTTTTTTGAGACAATTAGAATGAGTATTTGAGGATTTTAAGAATTTGTACTTAATTTTGTTAGGAGCAGTAATAGTATTTTGGTTATGTAATAGATTGCCTTTATTCAGAGATTTCTTTTATTCTTAGGAATGCAGTTAGGGGTGAAATGACATGATTTAGGAATATTCTTTAAAATGCTGTAGCATCCTATCCCCCCAAAAAGAAGGAAAAGAAGAAAAAAAGGATAAAGCTGTGTGGTCAAATGACAATTGTCGATTTAGTTACTTGGAGATTTATTATACTGTCTTCACTACTTTTATACATGCTTGGTGATTTTCATAATATAAAGTTGAAAAAAGACCACTAAAAAGTTTCCAGTTCTTTGTCGTGACCCTGGATGATTGAACGTTTGCCTACTTCCCTGGCTCTTCCATCTCCCTTTTGTTTGCTATAATCAAGCTGCCCTACCTTCTTTCTTTTCCCACACTTTGCAGTCTTTGTATCTCTGATCTCTCTGCCTGGCATACTTTTCACACAGTGACTTGTTCAGTTCTTGCTGCCAGAAACAATTCCCCTGACCTTGACCCTGTTCTCCACCCCCGCACATGCTATTTTTTAAAACCTGGTTACTTCGTTTACATATTTATTGATTATTACCCTTTCCTAGAAGTTAAGCTCTATAAGTCAGGAGCCTGGGACTGATACAGTGCCTAGTGGGTATTCAGTAAATACTCATGAAGGAATGAACTGGGTGTTTGAGTATTACTTTCTATATATACCATTTTAAAAATCAGGCAACCAAGGCTGTGAAAAATCACCTATGTTTCTTACCATCACAGATACTCAGAGGCAGAACTGGGATGTGAACCCAAGGTTTTTGATTCAGGGGCCCTTTTTAACCTCTTTTATATACTTTCCAGTGTAATCAATTAACTGGGGGTGGGGCGGCAGAGCATAAAACCCTAATCATAAAATTGAAAAACTGAATTGTCTTTTCAGTTATAATATCAGGAAGACATTCCATGACTCTAATTAGATTCTCAAAGAAGTTCTTAATTTATATTCATTGTTTCTTTGGTTGCTACCCGTACAACTTGCAGTGTTAAAAGCTCAATACAGTAGGGGGAATTTAAAGGCTTGCTGACTAAAGTATTATGCTGTCCCATCCTGAAGAACAATACTTGATGACAACTAAATAACCTTTCTGGATCTAATCATTTATTTTTTACAGGCTATTGGGCGTCCCTTTTTGCCTCCCTACTGGTCTCTAGGATTTCAGTTGTCTCGATGGGGCTATAACAGCATAGATGTGCTGAAAAAAACAGTTGGACGTTTAAAATATTATGATATTCCTCATGTAAGTGTACGATGGGAAGAGTATGATGGGAAGTGAGAGGAAAGTATGATGGGAAGTGAGAGGAAAGTATGGCAATTATACTGTAATATGTGTGTGTGTGTGTGTGTGTGTGTGTGTGTGTATGAGAAAGAGAGGGAGGGAGGGAGAGAGGGAGGAAGGGGGAAAGAGAGAGAGGAAAAGAGAGAGAGAGAAGAAGGAAGAGAGAGAGGAAAAGAGAGAGAGAGGAAGAGAGAGAGAGGAATGTAGAAACATGAAACTGGGATCATTTTTAAAATATTTTCTCTTCCATGTCCAATAAAAGAATCATTTTCATTTTCTTTTTTTAACAAGTAACCTGAAAATCACACCAGTATTTAAATTTGCAATTGAACACAGTCATGAGCTACTTGTGATTCTTTGACAATATTTGTTAGTTTTCCTGATGGTCGAACATCCTGTCTGTGCTGATGCTTTTTATAGGATGTTCAGTTTGGTGACATTGACTACATGGAGCGTCAGATGGACTTCACATATGACAAAACTAACTTTGCTGGTCTTCCGGAGTTCATTAAGGAGCTGAAAAATTCTGGAATGCATTATATCATTGTTTTGGTAAATTTAAAGATCAAACAATATTTTAATCCATATTGTCTAAGCATTTAAAAAATATATTTTACAATTAATTTATCAAAAAGTAGAATTTCTATCACTCATGTATTATAAACATTAATGTATTACATTAAAAGATTAATAAATTAGAAGCATGTCTTATAGTATTCAATTACAGAGAAATGTAATAAGGTAATGAGGAATCCAGCAAATTTTTAAAAACCCAGTGCTCTTTCTAGCAGGAAAAAAATTGTTTTCCCTTTGATGGCCCTGTCCATTCGGATTTGAAGACCTGGCCATTAAAAATCCTAAACAAAGAATAATGTAATTACCAAGTAATTATAGGTTGAAAGAAATCTTTTTCCATTTTGGGACAAGACATTATTTTTTATTTAATACATTTGAATATTAGAGATTCTTAGGTCAATTTTTTTTTGCTAATTTTACATTTAACTATAATTATTATAAGACGGACTCTTACCAGTAACAATATTCTCGGGAATTTACAGGATCCCTTTTTGACAAAGGATGAACCACAGGGTATTTATAAACCCTATGAGCTTGGGCAAGAAATGGGAGTTTGGGTCAAAAACTCTGATGGAAACACAGCAGCTGTTGGCAAGGTAAGGACGTCAATGGAGAATAGATGACAACCTCTTCTGTATTGAGTATTTGATAAGCACAGTTAAGATGGCTTCAGAGAACTGGGATTGCCTGAAATCAGTTCAAAAAAACTGTATGTAGCTTCTCCAGCTGTGTTAATCCCCAAGTATTTGGGGCATTGGCCTGGATAATAAGACTTAAAAAAAAATATTTAAGTTCTAGAGAATTGATGAGAAATTTAAAGGATATATTAGTACATAGGGTAACATCTTTTGAAAAAAAGCACTCTTTTATAATTATAAGGTTACAAATAATGTTGACTGAGATTATACTGGGAAATTAAATTTTTATAGATTGAAGAATGAGATGTAAAATATTTCTTAAGGAAAAGAAGTTCCTCATTTTTTTCTTTTGCTTAATGGAAATGTCTTTAATCATTTTGCTATTTATTAAAGTAGTACAATATTATCAAAAAATAAAAAATATGTAATACTGACTTGTAGAAAGAAGAAAATGACAATTCTTCTTTACTCATAACTATCCAAAATATCACTTTTATCATTTCAGTGTATAATACTTCTAGATTTGTATATAATATAATTGCATTTTTAAGCAAATTGGAAATGCCATTTACAACCTTTTAAAGACTATAACAATGTTATATTTTTTATGTTAATGTATGAAAAGCTATCTCACATATCACAATATCACAAATGTAATATGTAATATTCTACTATTTTCATGTGAAGAAAATTAGTTTATCCAATTTCTAATGATGGAAACTTTTTGCTTCTAGTATCTTGATATTATAAACAGTGTTGCAGTAAACATGTTAATACTAGGGGTTATATATACTCATCTCATTATCTCCATATGATATACGGAATTTTAAAATTGAATTATTATGTTTAAAAATGAACATCCCAAACTTTTACACATAATTTTTCAGTGTTATCAAAATGTTTGTACCAGTTTTTACACTTAGCAGATAAACATCTTTACACGTCACCAATACAGGCAACCAAAAGACTGAAAGGCATTTCTCTTCTCTTCCCTTCCTTTCCTCCCCTCTCCTTCCCTTCCCCTCTCTTCCCTTCTCCTCTTCTCCTCTTTTCTTTTTTCTTTCTCTTATTTTTCCCTTCCCACCCTTCTCTTCTTTACTCTTCTATTTTTATTTATTTTAAAATATTAAGTACAAATATTTTTGCTTCATAGATTACTTGCATAATGCTTAAGTTAGGACTTTTGGTATATCCATTACAAGAATAGTGTTTGTTATACCCATAGGTAAGTTTTTATCCCATATCTTCCCCCACCACCACCTCCTTGATTTCCAATGTCCTTTTTACTGCTTTGTACTCAAGTATATCCATCATCTAGCTATCAATTATTAGTGACAACATATGGTATTTGGTTTTCCATTCCTAACATAGTTCACTTAGGATAATGACCTCCAGGTTCATCCAAGCTGCTGCAGAAATATTCCATACAAATGGAAACTAAAAGTGAGCAGGTGTAGCCATTCTCATATCAGATAAAATAGTCTTTAAATCATCAATGGTTTGTAAAAAAGACAAAAGCCTGAGATGTCAGACTAGAGACATCTCCTTGCCAGCTCCTCTTAGTGAGACAGAGGACAGAGGATTTTGGCTATCTCTGGTTGTGAGAACTTACCCAGAAACAACATTCTAAGGGCACAGTGAAGCTGTAGGAGATCCCAGGAGCCAACGAGGAGGTCTGGAGCTGAGGAGGACCAGCACAAGAGGGCAGGTGACAGGGTACTGGCAGAGGTCAGCCAGCAGACCTCCCATGGAGGACTGACTACAGGTGGGAAAGAGGTATCCTGTAGTCTTTGTTTATGGACTGGACTGCTCCCTGGACTGCTTTGGAGGGGTTTGGATGAGCAAGGAACTTAACCAACATCAGGCAGCCAAGATTGAATGTCAGGTGGAGTGAAGCTCCCATTGGCGTGACTTTGGGGAGGCTGCCATTGTGGGAAAGCCACATGGGGGAAACAGTCCACGGGGTCCTAGTGCATGGCAGTTCAGGCATGCCTGCTGAGCTTGGGCAGACATCCTTGGGGTGAGTTGAGCACCCCCTCCAGGGAAAACCACTTTGTTATCAGGGGCCACTGTTTGAAAGGTCAAGAGGTATCACCTGAGAGATCCAGTGAGAGATTTGGGATCCTAATACCACAGGGACTGAGTCCTGGGAAAGTGACAAATAGGCAAATAGGTTTGGAGGACAGGTTCAGGTTTCCTCTGAAACTGGAGAGTGACTTCCAGCCCCCAGTATTATACAGCATGTGTGTTTTCTGTCCCCTAACAACACAGCATCACCTGGTGTCCAGGCAATATATTGCAACTTATATATGTGTATGTACATGTATATAAATATATACACATATATATATTTTCTCTCTTTGTTTCCTCCTTTTCCCTCCAATTTTTTCCTTACTTTTCTCAATTTTTTTGTTATTGCTGTTGTTTTTTGTTTGATTTGGGGGTATTTTTATTTTTTCAGTTTTACTTTCTTTAATGGCAAGGGCTCCTCCATTTTGGTTATGGTTTTTCAGTCCCTTTTATTCTTTATTTCATTTTTATTACTCTCCTTTGGCAGAAATTTTTCTACTTTTTTTATCTTATCCACATAAATTTCCCATAGAACAACTAAGATATTCCTTTTTTTCTTCAGCTTATGTAAGTTTATTGTTAATTTTCTTTATCTATTTTTATTATTTTTTAAAATTTTCTCTGAGGGCTGGAGATCACAGTATTGGTCTGAATCAAGGAGGTCATAGCTCATAGTCTAAGGTATCCTTCTAGCTTTGGCCTTTGGAAAGAGAGTATTGTCAGATCCCCACTGTGACATACTGCTGATTGTTTTTCTATATTTGACAGAGTTGGGGTCCTTTTTTAGCTCAGGCTTGTGAGAAAATTTTGACATTGGGGACCTCCTAAAGTCTTGTACTTACGGTTGTGGGTCAGAGCACCCTGCCAAACAGCACCATTTCTTCTGTCTCTCTCTTTCCCTCTATCTGTCCTTCTTCTCTCCTTTTCTTCAACTCTTTCCTTTCACCTCTTCTTTTTTTCTATATCTTTTTCTTTCCTTTCTCCTTTCTTGCTATTTACACTTTTCTTCCTTTTGACCTTATATCTAAAGGCCACTTCAGCACCTAACCTCAGAGACAAGGTAATTTAAAATGAATGAGGCAGTGAGAGAAAAAAGTAGGGGAAGGAAGTTAAGAAGAAAACATGCATGAGGAGGAACCAGTTGGAAAATTCTGGCAAGATGAAAATCCCAAATAGAATAATCCCTCAAAGGGATCATGAGGTAGCTACCACCAAGGATTCCTCCTATAATGATTTAATGGAAATGACAGAAGGGGAATTTAATATATGGATGACAAAGGCAAAATGGAGAATTGATGAGAAAGTGGAAAAACAGAACCAAAAAAAAAATGGATGAAAAATATGAAGAATATAGAAAATATGGTGGGGTTAAGGAATTGAAGGAGTCAGTCAGGGAACATAAAGACACAGTAGAAAGTATCAATAACAGATTAGACCATAGAGAAGAAATAATCTCAGAACTTAAGGATAAACCTCTTGAGCTAATCCAGGTCATTAAAGAAGCAGAAAAGGAGAGATAAAGCAGAGCAGTCATTCAGAGAATTATGGGACTTCACAAACCATTCAAACCTACACTTATAGGAATTTCTGAGGGGGAAGAAGAATGTCCTGAAGGAATGGAGGCCCTCCTGGAGGATATCATAAATATAAATTTCCCAAGTTTCACTAAAGATCCCAAAACATTCTGTTTAGAGGGATATCAAACCCCAGGTCATCTCAGCACAAACAGAGCATCTCCAAGATATGTTGTAATGAACCTGTTCAAAGTCAAGACAAAAGTGAAAATTCTGCAAATCCATCAGGATAACTATGGATTTTTCAGCTGAAACTTTCCAAGCCAGAAGAGAATCATCATCCACATTTAACATTCTTAAACAAAATATTTTTCAGTCCAGAATTCTGTATCCTGTTAAACTAAGCTTCAAAATTGATGGAGAAATCAAATCTTTTACAAATATACAAACACTGAGGAAACTCAGCACAGCAAGACCAGCTCTAAGGAAATACTGAGACTTATTCTCCCCACTGACCAACACAATGGACCATTAGCAAAGTAAACACACAGAAAGTAAAAGACAAAACCTAGCTTCCAAAATGGTGCAAAGGATAAAATTCGGCAATAGACTTTCACAAAATAAGATGAATAGACCTCCACTACACTTGTCAATTCTTTCAATTAATGTTCATGGCTTGAATTCTCCACTGAAGAGGCATAGGTAGCCACTTGAATAAAAAAAAAAGCACAAGCATCTATATGAGGTCTCCAGGAAGCACACCTACCGTCATAGAATAAACCAAGACTCAGGGTGAAGTGTTGGAGAACAATATTTCAGGCAAATGGAAATCAGAAGAAAGAAGGAATTGCAGTTTTATTTTCAGATACCAGTGAGTTTAAAGCAACTAAAGTTAAGTAAGATAAATATGGCCACTTCGAACTTGTCAAGGGAACAATACAACAAGAGGACATTTCAATTCTAAATATTTATGCATCCAACTAAAATGCCCCCAGATTTATGAAACAGAATTTAAATAGTCTTAGCAGTATGATATTCTATAACAGTATAATAGCTGGGGATTTTAACACCCCTCTGACAGAACTGGACAGATCTCCTAAACAGAAACTGAACAAAGATACAAAGAACTTAAGTGTGAACCTAGAACAAGTGGGCTTAATAGATGTATACAGAACACACTATTGCAAAGCCAAGGAATATATATTCTTTTCAGACTGTAGAGAGCTAGCCATGTTGGATGCCAGATGTAGGGAGCCAGCCCTCACATGACCTGTGAGTGTCCCCAGTGCTTGGCAGTGATGAGGGAATGAGGAAAATAAAGAAAGACAATGGAAACAGAGTAGAATTTATAGAGTGGGCCTGGGAGGTCAATGCTCTTCATGAGAGAGACAGCGAAGACCTCAAACTCTGGATGCATTTAGTTTTTATTATTTCTCCTGATTAGTTAATGAGTGTTTGTAGCAACAACAATATACATCATTTCTGCAGTTTCTCCTGCCCTATACTGGATTACCCACCCAATAATCCTTTAGTTATTTTTATTTCTTTTAGTTCTTAAGATACTTATCAATCACAAGCAAGATTACAGCAAACAAAGGAAATGGGAGCATGGACTTTGGAGCTAGATGCCACCCAGTTAATACTTTTTTTTCCCATGGGGCAGATTAGTTGATGCCTTACTCATCTTCAGGAGCCAGGAGGAACAAAGCTGATCCTCTTATGTCATACCCATAAGAACTAATCTTCCTTGCTGAATGAGTCAGCTGCACATGTTTCCCTAAAATGGCTTCTCAAGCCCTTTCAGGCCCCCAGAGAGGCCCCTGCAGACCTTTTTCCTGGGGTCCTTTGATGTTCGTTCCAAGCTGTCTCATGAAGCCCCCAGTGTAGTGTCTTCTTTTTGGAGGCTCATGTCCTTTCCCATTCTCCTGCATACCTGATCCTGATCACACAACCTTTTGTACAATCATTCAATTATTATATCAATTTAACTCTATTCCCATAATCTAATCTAATCTAATCTAACTTCCCTAATGTTTGCCCACATCAGACCACGGAACATACTATAAAAGAGACATAAATCAAACCTCAACAAAATTAAAAGAGTTGAAATTATACCATGTGTCTTCTCAGACAAGAAGGTAATAAAGGTGGAGCTCAACCCCAACAAAAATTTTCATTCCTACACAAAGTCATGGAAATTAAACAATCTTATGCTGAATAACAGTTGGTCAAGGAAGAGATAAGGGAGGAAATTATTAAATTCCTCAAACATAACAACAGTGACCCTTTAAGCTACCAAAACCTGTGGGATACTGCAAAAGCAGTCCTTAGAAGAAAATTTATTGCATTAGACACTAACATTCGAAAAATAGAAAGAAAGCAGATCAACAACCTAATGAACCATCTTAAGGAAATGGAAAAGGAAGAGTAATCCTATCCCACACCTAGCAGGAGAGAAGAAATAACCAAAATTAAAGAAGAAATAAATGAAATTGAAAATAAAAGAATCATTCAGAAAATTAATGAAACAAAAAGTTGGCCCTTTGAAAAGATAAATAAAATTGATAAACCTTTGGGTAGATTAACTAGATAAAAGTAAAATCTCTAATAACATTAATCAGAAACAAAAAAGGGAAAATAACAACCAATGGCAAATACCACAGAGATACAAGAGATTATTTCTGACTACTACCAAAAACTTTTTGCCCAGAAATTTGACAATGTGGGGGAAATGGACCAACTTCTAGAGTGACACCATCTCCCTAGACTTAACCAGGAAGAAATACATCTCTTGAATAGATCAATATCAAGCACTGAGATTGAAGAAATAATAAGAAATATTTCAACAAGAAAAAGCCCAGAGCAGATGGCTTTATACCTGAATTCTATCAAACCTTTAAAGAGCTTGTACCTATACTGCAGAATCTATTCCAGAACATTGAGAAGGAAGGAACTTTCCCAACACATTCTATGAAGCAAACATCACCCTGATACCCAAACCAGAAAAAGGCCAAACTAAAAAGGAGAACTATAGACCAATTTTGCTAATGAATATAGATGCAAAAAATACTCAATAAAATCTAAGCTAATAGTTTACAGCTGCACATTAAGAAAATTATACATCACAATCAAGGAGTTTTCATTTCAGGGATGCAAGACTGGTTTAACATACACAAATCCATAAATGTAATTCACGATTATCAATAGAAGCAAAAATAAAGACTATATGATCCTCTCAATTGATGCAGAAAAAGCATTTTTATAAAATTCAGCATCCTTTTCTAATAACAACACAAGAAAATAGGCATAGGTGGCACATTTCATAAACTGATTGAAGCCATCTATGACAAACCCATAGCTAATATTATACTGAATGGAGTAAAACTGAAAGCTTTTCCACTTAGAACTGGAAACAGACAGGTTGTCCTCTATTGCCACTACTATCAACATAGTCCTGGACATTCTAGCCAATTAGCTCAGGCAAAAGAAGGATATAAAGGGCATCCAAATGGGAGCAGAGGAGGTCAAACTCTTGCTCTTTGCTGATGATATGATCTTATACATAGAGATTCTCAGAGACACAACCACAAGACTCCTGGAAGTGAACAAGAAACACAGTAACAACTCAGGCTATAAAATCAATGTCCATAAATCAGTAGTCTTTGTATACACCAATAACAGCCAAGTTGAGAAGCTAATGAAAGACACAATTCCCTTCAAAGAAAATGAAATATCTAGGAATATACCTCACATTGGACCTATACAAAGATAATTATGAAACCCTAGGAATAGAAATAGCAGAAGACATTAACAAGTAGAAGTACATACCATACTCTTGGCTGAGAAGAATCAACATTGTTAAAAATGTCTATACTTCCCAAAGCAATATACAAATTCAATGCAATGCCCATTAATATATCAACATCCTATTTTGAAGAACTGGAAAAAAATAGTTCTTCATTTTGTGTGGAACCAGAAAAAATCCTGTATGGCCAAGACAATTCTTAGTAATAAAACAAAGATGGAGCTATCACTGTACCAGATGTTAGGTTGCATTACAAGTCTACAGTAATCAAAACAGCATGGTATTGGCACAAAAATAGAGACATAGATATATGAAACCCAATAGAAAACCAAGAGATGAACCCAGTCTTACATAGCCATCTGATCTTTGATAAACCACACAAAAGCGTACACTTTAAAAAAAAAAATCCCTATTCAGGGTGGCGCCTGTGACTCAAAAGAGTAGGGCGCCAGCCCCACATACCTGAGTTGGCAGGTTCAAATCCAGCCCCAGCCAAAAACTGCAAAAACAAACAAACAAACAAACAAAGAACCCCTATTCAATAAATGGTGCTGAGAGAACTGGATAACCACAAGTAAAAGAGTGAAACTGGACCTGCACCTTTCACTGCTTACAAAAATTGACTCAAGATGGCTAAAAAATATAAATCTAAGACATGAAATGATAAAAATCCTAGAAGAAAGTATGGGAGATACTCTTGAGTATGTCGGCCTGGGGAGAGATTTTATGAAGAAGACTTCCATGACAATTGCAACAATAGTAAAAATTAATAAATGGGACTTAATTAAAGTGAAAAGCTTCTGCATAGTCAAGGACAGGATATTTCAAGCAAATAGACAACCTTCAGAATGGGAAAAGATATTTGCATTTAATAAATCTGATAAAGGGTTGATAAATGGAACCTACAGATAATTCAAATTAATCAGAAAAAAAGGAGTCAACAATCCCCTCTATCACTGGGAAAGAGACATTAATAGAACCTTCTCTGAGGAAGACAGATGAATGGCTAAAAAACATATGAAGAAATGCTGATCATTTTTAGTCATCAGAGAAACTCAAATCAAAACCACCCTGAGATGTCACCTAAGCCCAGTGAGAATGGCTCACATCACAAAGTCCCAAAGTTGCAGATGCTGGTGCAGATGTGAAGCGAGTGGAACACTTTTATTTTATTGGTGGGACTGCAAACTAATACAGCTTTTTTGGAAAGAAGTATGGAGAATCCTCAACTCAAATTTGGACTCCCATTTGATCCTGCAATCCCATTACTAGGCATCTACCCAGAAGAAAAAAAATCATTTTATCATAAGGACATTATCACTAGATCATTTATTGCAGGTCAATTTATAATTGCCAAGATGTGGAAACAACCTAAATGCCCATCAACTCAGGAATGGATCAACAAATTGTGGTATATGTATACCATGGAATACTATGCAGCCATTAAAAGATGGAGACTTTATATCTTTTGTTTTAACCTGAAAGGAGTTGAAACCCCTTCTTCTTAGTAAAGTATCACAAGAATGGAAAACAAATATCTAATGTACTCAATACTAATATGAAGCCAATAGACAATCTAATTCCCACCCACATAGGAGAAAAACTAAATTCAATTCAAATTGCGGGGAGGAAGATTAGTGAAGGTGGGGACAGGTGGGGAGGGGATTGAGGGGCTCCCACTTAATGCACACAAGGTAAGGCTATTGGCACCTTTTGGGTGATGGACATAACTACAAGAGGGACTCTACCTAACATATGCAAATATCGTAACCTAGTTTTTATCCTCACATTAATCTAAAATTAAAAAAAAGATAAAAGTGGTCATTATATAATGGCAAGGGGTACAATTCAATAAGAACACATAACAATCCTAAATATATGTACACCTAAACAGAAGCTGCCAGTCTCACAAAGCAAATTCTGTAAGATCTAAGCAAGGAAATAAACAGTAGCATCTTTCAATGCCCCATGACAGAACTGGATAGATCATACAAGCAGAAAATGAGTAAAGAATGAATGGACTTCAGTTGGAGTCTAGAACAAACACATCTTCCTGATATTTATAGAATATTCTACCCCCAAACTACCGAATATGCATTCTTCTCATTAGCACATGGAACATTTTCCTTAAATCATGAAAATATCTCAGGAAATTAAAAAAATAAAAATCATACATGTGTCTTCTTACACCATAGTGGAATAGAACTAGAAATCAATTTCAACAGAAACAATCAATTCTACACAAAGTTATGGAAATTAAGCAACCTACTGCTAAAGGATCCTTGGGTCAATGATGAAATTAATATGGACATTAATATGTTCAGAAGATTTCTGAACTGAAGGACAAAGGGGACTCAGATTTTAAAATGTGGGGGTTATAGCATAAGCATTCATAAGGGGAAAATTCTTAGCCTTAAATGCCTTCATCAAAAAGATGAAAAAAATCACTAATCTAATGTCTTTTTAAACTTTTTCAAAGCCTAGTCTGTTTTTTTTTCTTTATGGTTTCTGCCTTTTGTGTTATGTTTTAAACTGCCTTTCTTAAGTCAAATTTGTATAAACAGATATCCATATATTCTTAGAAAATTTCTAAGTTTTCTAGGCATCTAAATCATGAATTTGCCTGCTTTAGTTTTGTGTATGATGTCAGAGAGAAATTTTCTTATTCTGCTTGAGCTGTCATGACAAAAACTGAGTGGTTTAAATAACAAAAAATTATTTCTTGCGGTTTTGGAGGCTGGAAAGTCAAGGATCAAGGTTTTATCAGTTTGGTTGCTGATGTGAGCTCTCTTTCTGATTTGCAGATAGTCATTTTGTCACTATTTCCTCACATGGTAGGGGTACGAGGGAGAGAGAGTAGAAATGTCTTTTACAAGGGCACTGATCTCATCACGAGAGCCCCACCTTCATGACTTCAGCTAACCCTAATCACCTCCCAAAGGCTCCTTCTCTCAATACAATTATAATGGGGCTTAGGACTTAGGGCATCAACATATAAACTTTGAATAGATAATTCAGTCCATTGTAGGAATATAACATTTTTTTCCCAGACGGATAGATACTAGACCAAATCTCTCCTATTAAATAATTCAGCATTTCTGCACACTTTCGAGATACCATTTCTGTGAGAAATTTCCATAGATATCTGTTTCTTATCTGTTATTTTTGTTGTATTTCTCTGTTTATCCTTTCCTGTATTCAATGTTGTTTTTACTTAATACGAACTTACTATGAACTTAGGTATATTGATTTAGGCTTTTTATTTTTTGAAAATTTGTAGACAGTGCCATTCAGTTATACTTTCAGATGAATCCAGAATCAAAACATCTCATCAATTGAATTGAAATTTGAATTCAAATACTTTAAATTTGGACCACTTTACCATCTGAGACTTTCTATCCACAAATATTTTGTATCTATTATTTGTATGTCATCTTTTGAATACTTAATCAGCTTCTATAGTTTTCATTATATTATTCTTAAGATTCTTCCTGGCACCATAGATATATTAAAGTATTGTTGTTACTAGAAATATTACACATGTGTAGTTTTTACATTTTCTATACCTTATTTGATATTGATATAGAATTATGTGTGGATAAAAATGACTACAATTAAAATAGAACAATAAGAATATAATTCTCATGCAATTTCATGATTAGAAGAACTCTAGATGGGGATGTGGGATTCTTTTCTCATTCTACCATGAACTTGTTATGTAGTTACACCATGTTGCTTTTTATTTAGTTTCACTGATTTTCAATTTTTGTTTGTGTCACTCAAAATGTAAAATAAATCCCAACTATAGAGTTTTCTATGTGATATTAGGTGAGGTACATTATTTTGTTTGATTTTCTAATCTATTGCAGGGTTGGCCTCCAGGATATTCAGTATTTCTAGACTACACCAACCCCCGTACGGTAGAATGGTGGATCCACATGTGTGTGGAATTTAAGAGAATCCTTGATTTTGATGGAATCTGTATCGTAAGTCTAAACTTATTATTTCAAAAGCATTCGTCTCTGGTGAAAGAGTGAAATGTCCAGCCACTTGTCTTTTGCTTATTTGTTTGTTTTTCAGCTAGTAAGCCTTAGGGGGTGAAAATTCTCTTTCCCTATTTCCTTATACTCATCTCTAACGCAGCTCTAGAAAGGAGAACGACTTCCTCCAAGACTGCAGCATCTGGGTCTGCCTGCTAGATCGCTGCTCCATCTCACTTTGAGGGAGGCTTATTTTTGCTTTCAGTATTGTTGATGCCTGATCTGTGCAGGGCAGCTGGGTGGGAAAAGTCAGGGAGATAGGCATCAAATAAAGCTGTGGAGTGACCATGACAGAACCAAGTACATTGGAGAACTCAGATAAAGAGCATTGACCTCTGGTCAATTGAACTCACATCTGAGGAAGTCCAGGAAAGCTTACCAAACAGAGGTGATGGTGAATAGAGGACTGACCAGTGAATGGAGTCAGCAAAGTCACAACAGGTAGTGGGAATGACACAGGCCAGAGTGCAGAGGAGTAAAACACAAGGGAAGTGATCATCATGTTATTGGGACAATAGCCAGGTTCGTGCCTACAAGGCCCCAATGTGCCAGAGAGACACTTACAAACAGAATCATGTAGCCAGAAGATCGAATGAAAATTAGAGAACTCCTGCTCTTGAACAGAAGGCCCTTTTTCTCCATATGTGACTTAATTGATTATTTCTGTGCTTTCTTTGCTCATGCTTTCTTTCCCATTTCCCCTCCTCTTCACACATTCAAATTCTATGAGCCCATCAACATGCAGCCTCTGTACCAACTTCTCCATGGAGCCTTCACAAGTACCCTTATTAAAAATAATTCTGTTTTTCTTTTATTTCAACAAACACTTACTGTGCCAGGAGGCTTTGGGGATCATTCAGGACAATCCTTGCCTTCATGGTTTTGACATTTTTGTGGGAGATACAGATAATAAATAAGATAAATATGGCACATGTAGATGATAATAGTACTTGCTAAGGAGAAAAATTAATCTGAGAAGTTGAGTAGGAAGTTTGAGAACTTAATCGAGATTGGAATTTATGAAGGGTGATCAGAGGAGGCAACAGATAATGAAGACCAGAGCACGAGGCATGGGAATAGTTGAAGGAAGAGTATTCAGGCAAAGGAGCAGTAAGTACAAGAGCCCTGAAGCAGAGTGTGGCTGGAATTTCCCAGGAAAGGGAAGAAGGCAGTGTGAGGAGAGGGAATAATTATAAAGGAAATGGTCACAGGGGTACAGAAACAGGATCATAAAAGCATCAGGGACAAATTGTGAGATCTTGGGCTTCTATTCTGAGTGAATTTTTCTGATTTTACTTTAAAACCACTGAGGAGTTTTAAGCAGAAGTTCTAAAAGAATTATTCTGGTTGCTATATTAAGAATAGCCTATAGGAAGGCAAAAAACTGTGATAACAGAGGTGAATCTAGGTTGTATGAAGCTTTAAACAATTTAAGTAACTCTTCAAAAATATTTTTTTAAAAAATGTAGAGAATTAGGGTGGTGCCTGTAGCTCAAAGGAGTAGGGTGCCGGCCCCATATGCCGGAGGTGGTGGGTTCAAACCCAGCCCCGGCCAAAAACTGCAAAAAAAAAAAAAAAAAAGTAGAGAATTAGACATTAAAATATGAAGGAGTCATGCAAAAGAAGTGACGATTTAGACAAGAGACAACGGTGGTGTCCCTTGAGATAGTGAGAACAAAGAGAAAAGCAAGTGGTCACAGTCATCATATATTTTCAAGATAAAATTAATAGGATTGGATGCGAGCATCAAGAAAAAGAAATTAAGAATGATGTTAAATTAGATAAGAAATTAAGAATGATGTTAGTCCTTAGAAGACACAGAACAGAAATGGGCGGTATATCTCTTACTGTGCAGTAAGATTTATAGATTGTGGAACCATTGCTCCTTTGCCAGTTTATGCTATTTGTGTCCACGTACACTATCTTGTTTATGTCTGTACCCCACAGAGCTCCTACCTTATCACCTCACGCATTTAGACACTTAAATAATGTCTGTTAAGTGAATGAGTAAGTGATCTTTATGTGCTCCCTTCCCACAATGGGAAATAAGAAAACTATGCCCATTATTACTCAATTAGTTCTTATTTTTTTGGTAAGGATATGAATGAACCAACCAATTTTGGGACAGGCCAGATGCCAGGATGTGAAAAGAATAGTCTGAACTATCCACCTTATGTGCCTGGTAAGTAGACTGAAAATGCTAAATGATTTTGAAATATTTTTACATCCTATAAAGAAAAGTCTCTTTAATGCTATTGGTTTGTCTCTGGAAAGTATAAAGTCACCAATATATAATAATCTCATAGCTCCCCAACTAAGTAAAACTAATACAGAATAATCAAATCACGTATGCATTCCTACTGTACTTCTTTTGTGGGAAGGCCTTGGAATGCTTGAGAATTGTGTTCTCACTTGTCTTAGGAAGAACTAGAGATTCCCTTCTTTGGCTCTTCTTATTAAGAGGCAGGGTATGGTTTTGCACTGGCTCTCAGTTGACTGAGGCCTTCCCTTTGGCTACAAGGTCTGATCAACTTATAATTCCAACAATGTTTGCAATTTCTGTAACTAAAGTGTGATAGAAAATGGTGCACAATGAAAAAATTGTGAAGTAGAGTTTCATTGAGAATTAGAGGTTTGCAGTCAGAGAAGCCTACCCTGACTGCAGACTTCTTGTCTGAGTGATCATAGCTGTTCATTTACATTTCCTTTGTAATTACAACCATATTCGCATGCAGTGATTCAGTTCCCAGTGAAACCATGACAAGAGAGAAAAGCAAAACTGAATAAATCTAATTCAGAGAACGGTAAGCCCTAAAGTTAGACAAAAGAAATAGTATGCAAAAGTTACTCTCCTCTTTTATTGTTTCATGAAATATCTAAATGAAAATATCAAGGAGGCAGCAAGATAAGTCTGGAGAGAAGTGTTCTGGGCTTGAGATAAAAAATTGGGAGTTATATGCATTAAAAATGGAATGGATGATTCATTGTATTGAGAATAAGAGAGTGTAAAAAATGAAATTGATGGATGGGTCTCCTCTGAATCCTGAGTGACCCTGCACCTCACTGTTTAGGCTTTGTCTAGAAGAAAAGTTATAGCTAAGAAAACCAAATAGAAGCCATTGAATAGAAAGGAAGAAAGGCAGCAAGGAATGAACTCTTACACCTCAGATGAGAAAACTGCATAATAATTTCTCAGATGCTGCTAAAGAGTCAAGTATAGTGAGTGCAGAATGTGTCCAAAGCATTCCTGGTGGCTCGGGGGACGGGCTGCAGGAGCTAGGTCCACAGAAGAATGTGGCCAGAACTGGGGCCACGTGCTTGTTAATTACTGCATTACTGTAATGCCTACACAGGGATGGGCATTATTCGTTTCAGTGGGGTAGTAGGAATGGGTGTCAAACTAAGATCAGAGAGGGAAGGGGAGCTGAGGGAATCATAGAGGAGAAAATAGAGCTTGAGAAGGAAGAGGGGTGGGGCTGTCACTGAGAAGAGTGTGGCTGGAAGAGATGGCCACACCCACACACAGGAGTTAATCCAAGATGGAAATCACTGGAAAGAGAGCACAGGAAAGCATCAAGTATACGTGTAAGCAGCTTTAACAGACCAGGACCACTTTCTCTCTGTTGCTGGAAGAAGACAAAAATATATTCATATTCAGGGATGTCCAACCTTTTCTGCTGCAAGTTGGAAGAAAAAGAGTTGTCTTGGGCCACACATTAAATATACAAACACTAACAAAAGCTGATGAGCAGAAAAAGAAAAGTTCTTGCTTAATTTTCACAATATCCAACACCACACATAAGCAAAAGAGGCTTCAGCCTGGGCTGTGGCTCATGCCTATAATCCCAGCACTCCAGGAGGCTGAGGCAGGTGGATTGCTTGAGCTCAGGAGTTCCAAACCAGCTTGAGCAAGAGTGAGATCCCGTCTTCTAAAAATAGACAGGTGTTGTGGCAGGTGCCTTTAGTGCCAGCTACTTGGGAGAATCACTTGAGCCCAAGAGTTTGAGGTTGCTGTGAGCTATGATGCCATGGCACTCTACGAAGGGTGACAAACTGAGACTCTGTGTCAACCAAACCACAAAAAACCCAACCAACCAACCAAACAAACAAAACAGCCTTCATATACTCTTCAGGCAGCCTATGGACCATGGGTTGGACACCCCTGGGTGGTAGGAGAATGAAGATCTTCCTGTTAGAAAAGCTTCATATTGAAGATTTGTTCATTAGTAGGAGTGACATGGGGAATGCATTTGAATTTTGGGGTAAGAAACTTGAAGAGAAAGGAGAATCTCCAGGTGACAGGCAAAGAGAATCAGAGAGGCAAAGAGAATTTATGAAAGAGGCATAGAGGGATCCTCAGGATTCAGGATTCATTTGGGGTGTGCAGTCTTGAAGCAAAGGATGAGGAAAAATAGAAGGGAGGAAGTTTAGCAATTTAGAAATGAAGATGTCAGTACTGCTCTTTGGAGTCAAGCTGTGTGCTATCATACAAAGTGGCGTGGGAGCATTTGCCCAGGGAGACAGCTTTCCCTACCCAAGGAACAGGACAGTGTGACGCAGTAACAAGCGTGGGTTTAGCGTCACACCAGCTCCAAATCCTGGCTCAGGCACTTTCTAGGTTTGTGAGCTTAAACAAGGTCTTTAACTTCTGTTGACGATAGAGTGGGGATATGAATCCTATTTGCAAGTGAAGGATTTAAAACATCATATGTAGAGTAGGTGACATACAGTAGCTATACAAAATGCAGCTACTAGTTAATCTAGTCCAAACAATGTAGGAGAATTTTTCAATTCTGGCTCTTCAAATGCTTTGCCAAACTCTGCCAAGAAGCAACGAATGTAGCTGATGATTATGACAAGGGCTTTCTGTCTTCTTCATTGCTCCAGCATATAAAGCCAGAGTTGGTGTAGGAAAGAGTCCTCGTTTTTACTCGACTGGAGTAATTTAAGCAAGGCCTAGTGTTGAGCTACATTATTCCTGGTTTATAGTCTTTTAAAGGACAAATCCATTACTATGCGGAACTTAAAAACAGGGAAAAAGTATGAGTCGGAGGAGAAAGAGACTGTTAACACCAAGTTGGGACAATGAGAGAAAGAAAGGAGCCCTGCTAGGCTCTCCGATACATTCCCTCCAAAACAGACTACTGCAAAAAGAACTGAAGAAATCTGCTTGCCGTCAGGGCAAGTGCTACCAGATCCTGGGCCTAAAGACTTCGAAGACCTCATGCGGGATCTGCTGAATATTCTTACTCCCTGTGCTATTTTTAACCAGTATTCAATTTCTTTTTATGTCTTTTACAATTCAACAATCTTAGGTTTTACCATTTTGTGTAATCTCTTTGATTGGTAACTGTTCCTGATTTATACAAGTTAGGCTTTTCAGATAATTAGGCATTATATTCTGGTTAAAGCACAGGAGTTCTGTAATTACCCCACTGCATTTCTGTGGGTAATTATCTACCTTTGTGAAACTTTTTTTTTTTTTCTGTGTGGCTGAGCAGGTTGGCTCTATTACAATATAGTTAGTGCTTAAAATGTTTTCTCAGGAGGGAAACGATCTGATGAGGTAGCTGCCTTCATCTGCAGGTGATAAGATTTTATACAATGTCTGCGTTCCTGTCACTGTTTTTTTTCTTGTGTGTGTGTGTGTGTGTGTGTGTGTGTTCTACTAATGGTTTTAACATGAGCTGAACTAAGGATGTTAAATTTAAGTCATGACTGACAGCCCAGGTAAGGTGATTCAGCTATGCCTTACATATGCAAAACATCATTAAGAGATTTATTAGACTTATTCCCAAGTATGTAGATTTAGAAATGAAACGTCAAGAGGCTCTACATTTCTTTAGAAACATGTCCTCTTCAAAATAATAACAGGGTGGGGGAAAAGTTTATGGTGGAAGCCATAATGCTTAAATGGACAAGATTCTCCCCCGCTTCTTTCAAGAGAAACCAAAGCCATTTAGCATTCATGATCTTATGTATCTTCAAAATGTATGATAAAGGCAGCTTAAAATATTAATATCTCAATTTTGAATATCTAATAGAGAGGCAAGAATTTCAAGGCAGCAACACCCACACTAAAATTAGATTTCCTTATGTGTTAGATTCTTTTAATCTTTGCTGCCATGCCAAACAAAACGCATTTTAAAAAGTCAAAAAAAGTAGAAATTAATGATTCTAAGGGAAAAAGCCGAGAAGCTACAGAAAAATAAGGGTAGAGCAGCTCTCCGGGTGGATCTGTACAAAGAAACTCATCAAAACTGCCGTATAAAGAGCTGCCTTCACGTAGACAGGCTTTAAATCAAGCCTTTATGATACACACTTTTTGAAAGATGTGATTTAACTTTGAGAATCTCTGAATCTGTGTTCAAAAGGGATATGTAGATGAGAGGTTTTTGGAATTCTGAGTTGGAATATTAGCTACATGGCATGGCCCAGGTACAACATCTGTCACCAAACAGACCGTTTAACCATTTTCCACTGTGAAAATGAGGGAGCTGGTTGTAAAAAAAGTGTCTGACCAGCTATTGTTACTTTTGCCTCAGTGCTGTAACATCCCCTTTTCCTCCTGGTCCTTCAACAGTCTCTTCTTTCCCAAGTAGCAGTTTTTATACTATTAGTACCCTGTGCTTTAATCTTAATTTTTAATACTATTAAAATATATAAGATCTTCATATTTGAGGACCTTACATTCCAGTAGGATGGTATTAATATGACCAAGATCACGGAGAATATGGTTTGGTCCCAAGTATACTTGAATCCATATCTAATTCATTTATTCCAAGTGTTTAGCACAGTGACAGAGAATGGGGGCTTATTATAAAGTGTAGCTGAATCTCAGCTGGAAGTGGACATACACTAAGAAACAGGTAAGGAAATACAGGCATTCCTTGGAGAGAATGCAGATTCAGTTCAAGACCGCCACACTAAAGTTGCAGTGGAGTGAGTCACATACATTTTTAGGTTTCCCAATGCAAATAAAAATTATGTTTATATCCCATTGTAGTATATTAAGTGTGTAATAGCATTATGTATAAAAATATACTTACCAAATTTTAAAATAATTTTGTTGCTTAAAAAATGCTAATGATCATCTGAGCTATCAGAGAGTCATAATCTTTTTGGTGGTGGAGAGACTTGCTGAATCAGAGTGGTGGTTACTGAAGGTTGGGGTGGCTGTGGCAATTTCTTAAAATAAGACGACAATGTAGTTTGCCACATTGATTGACTCTTCTTTCATGAAAGATTTCCCTGTCGTATGAACTTCTTTCAATATTGGAATGAATCCTTTTAAACCCTGCCACTGCTTTATTGAACAAATTTATGTAATATTCTAAATCCTTTGTTGTCCTTTAACAACGTTCGTATCTTCACTAGGAGAAGATTTCATCTCAAGAAATCTCTTATTTGCTCATTCATAACAAACGTCTCCTCATCCATTCAAGTTTTACCACGAGATTGCAGGAACTCAGTCATGTCTTCAGGCTGTACTTCTAATTCTAGTTCTCTTGCTGTTTCTACCACATTTGTAGTTCCTTTTCCCTCTCGAGTTTTGAACCCTCAAAGCCATCCATGAAGGTTGAAATTGACTTCTTCCAAATTCCTGTTAACGTTGATATTTTGACCTTGTCCCATGAATCATAATGACATCTAGGATAACTGAATCCTTTCCGGAAGATTTTCAGTCGGATTTGCCCAGATCCATCTGAGGAATCACTATCTATGGCACATATAACCTAACAAAATTTAGTTCTTCAATAAGAAGACTTGACAGTTGAAATGATTTCTTGATCCATGGGCTACAGATTGGATGTTGTGTTAGCAGTAACATTTTGAAAGGAATCATTTTTTTCTGAAAAATGGATCTCAACAGTGAGCTTAAAATATTTGGTAAACAAATAAGCAAAAAACAAAATAAAACAAAAACAGTAAACAATGCTATAAACAGACTCGCTGTCATCCAGATGTTGTTGTTCCATTTATAGAGCACAGGCAGAGTAGAGTTAGCATAATTCTTAAGGGCATAGGATTTATAGAATGGTGAATGGATCTTCTTTGTATAGTAGGAAGCTGTTTCATCTACACTGAAAATCTTTTCTTTAGTGCAGCCACCTTCATCAGTGGTCTCAGCTAGATCTTCTGGATAAGGCGCTGCAGCTTCTCCAGCGGCACTTGCTGCTTCATCTTGCCCTTTTGTGTTATAGAGATGGCCAGTTTCCTTCAACCTCACGAACCAGTCTCTTCCAGCTTTTCTTCTGCAGCTTCCTCACCCCTGTGGGCCTCCATAGAATTGAATAGAGTTAGGGTCTTGTCCTGGATTGGGCTGCGGCTTACAGGCTGGTTTAACCTCTTACTCAGAAAACTAAATTCTTTCTCCATCTCAGCAATAAGGCTGTTCTGCTTTCTTATCATTCATGTGTTCACTGGAATAGAATTGTTAATTTCCTTCAATTCATTCAGAACTTGGCTCACTGAGGCCTAGCTCTCAGCCTACCTTGGCTTTCAACATGAAGTCCTCACTAAGCTTAATCATTTCTAGTTTTTGATTTAAAGCAAAAGTTATGTAACTCTTGAAAACTTACACACCATTTTAGGGTTATTTATTGGCCTAGTTTCAATATTGCTGTGTCTTGGGGAATAGGGGGCCTTGAGGAAAGGGAGAAAGAAGAGGAATGGCCAGTTGGTGGGACAGTCAGAATACATACAACATTTATTGATTAAGTTCACCATCTTAGTTAGGCATAGTGTATGGGATCCCCAAACAATTACAATACTTACATCAAAGATCCTTGATCATAGATCATCACAACAGATATAACAATAATGAAAATGTTTGAAATACTGTGAGAATTACCAAAATGAGACACACAATGGTGCCAATAGACTTGCTTGACGCAAGGTTGCCACAATAGTCAATTTGTAAAAAAATGCAATAACTGCAAAATGCATAAAAGGGCAATAAAATGAGGCGCACCCATATAAAGCAATAGGATTAAGTGCCATAGGGAATAGTAAGTCTAGCAAACTATTTTAGAAAAAATTTACTGCATGCAAAGATAGTTCTTTAAAAATTTTTGTTTTATTGGCAGCTAAAAATTGTATGCATGTAGGGTGACGACATGCTATTTTTATACATCTACACATTGTGGAAAAACTAAATCAAACTAATCGACATCTGTTACCTCACATACTTTTATGTAGTGGAAACATCTACAATCTATTCTTTTGGTAATTTTCAAGCATATTATACTTTGTTATTAACTATGATAACCATATTCTACTATAGAAGTTGTTTCTCATGTTGAACTGAAATTTTGTGTTCTTTGATCAACATCTCCGTAATTCCCTACAGCCCCAGGTGAGACCACCATTCTACTCTCTCTTCTATGAGTTGCACTTTTAGATTTAACTTACAACTGGTAATGTATGGCATTTGTCCTCCTGGACAAATGTACCTGGCTTATTTCAGTTAGCGTAATGTCCTTCAGGCCTTTTTCATCTGAGATGGGTGCTTTCCAATGCTGTGAAGTGATAAATCACTTACCGGGTGCCCAACAGTGGGTATCATCTTATCAGTAGGAACACATAGAACTTTTGCCTTATGGATTAATTTTCTGTTGCTACAATAACAAATTAGTACAAATGCAGTGACAGAAAAACAAGACAAATTTGTTATTCTCTTATAGTTCCGTAGGTTAGAAATCTGACATGGGGCTCACTGGGTTAAGTTGAAGGTCTTGGTAGACCTGCCTTGTTTTCTGGAAGCTCTAGGGAGGTCCTTTTCCTTTCCATCCCAGTTTCTGCATTCCTTGGCTTAGAGCCCTTTCCTCTGCCTTTAAAGCTGGCAATGTTGCATCTCTCTGATCCTTTATCTTCACATCTTTCTGAACATGACTGGGAAAGATTTTTCCATTTTATGGATACCTCTCATTGGATTGGAGCCACTGGGTAATGCATGATATTTTTCCTATCTCAAAGTGCTTAATTGTTTAAAAAATTAACTTGTAATAATGATTTATTTATGGGACACATAGTGATATTTGGATACATACAATGCAGAGTGTTCTGATCAGGGCAATCAGCGTATACATCATCTCAAACACTTATTATTCTTGGTGTTAGGCACATATACTCTCCTCTCTTTCAGCTATTTGAAAATGCATAATATAAGTATTATTCTTCACTAAAGTCATTTTACAGTGCTGTAAAAAACCAAAATTTATTTCTCCTATCTAGCTATAATTTTGTGTCTTTTAACTTTTTCCTATACCTGATTCTTTCTAATTTTCCCAGACTTTAGTAACCTCTTTTCTACTTTTTATTTCTATGAGCTCAATCTTCTTCTTTTTTTTTTAGTTTCTGAATATGAGTGAGAACACACAGTGTTTATCAAAGGTCCTAATCACATTTGCAAAGTCACTTTTGCCATGTAAGGTGACATTTACAGGTTCCAATGGTTAGGGCATGGAAAATTGGGGGAGCTGTTATTCTATCTACTGACTCTATGACTGCAAGCTTTATTGTTCTCTGGACTTCTTTTGCTTATATGTAAAAGTGGTAGATTTTATCCTTAATTTGGTGCCAAATTGTGCACAAACCTTTTTCAACCAGATTATTACATTTCCTGGACTTGATAATTCTTATAAAACTCCTGCTCAGGCTTTCCCTACTAAGCCTGACAACTTTCCTCTTCATTAAACTCTCTGGATTTCATAAGACACCACCCTATTTTAGATCATGGCTGTATAGGAAGTTTGCATTACTTTATTTCTTTTAAAACAAATTGTATCTGTTTCTTAGTCCCCCTCATCATACCCTTCCCAGGTGGAAGAATTTTTCTTAATCATTACTAGAGTACTCTTCTTTCTACTCTCAGTATTATACAAAGATCCAAATCATATTCCAGGAGAGAAAAGCAATTTGAGGAAGATCTTTCAGTCTTTAGTTTCAGTGGAGATGCAATTCCAGTTGTTTAAGCCCAGTGTCTGCCAGAATTCTTGCCTTGCTGTTTTTCTGCATGCACATGGGAGATCTTTGCAGGGCTGGAGAACGTTGGATTCTACAAGTACAGGTGGCCTCTTGGGGTGCTCTATATATTCATTTTCCTTCAAATGTCCTTTCTCTTCTCTAGGGTACTGTGAGAGTGTGGACCAATGGCAGCGCATCAAATCTTCATCTCTTCCTAGTGCCTAAAAATTAGTATCCCCCACTGTCTAGCCTCAGTGAATGTCTCTTTTTCCTCACTGCCTTCATAGGCAAACTCCTCTCCCTCTCTCGTCCCCTCACATAATTTCCTTAAAAAGATTAGACTTCTGGAGGTAAAACTTGGAAATAAATTAGTCCGCTGAGAATTACTGCTTGAAAGCCTTCACAAACATCTGTTGAAAGAAAGGAGACATCTTGAGAAAAAACAATGGGGAGAAATATATCACTAGAACAAAAAACAAGTTAATAATTTGAAAAATGATTTTGTCATCCTATAACTTACTTGCTATCAGAGATTTACGTTACTCCAAGGCTCCTCTTACTAATTTTCCAGCTAGATGTGCACAATAGCTTCACTCTAGTTTGCAATAAATGCCTTGAAATTAGGCTTCATAAATTTAAGCTAATAAACAGAGAGTCTTCATAGGCAGGTTGAGACTGTACTTGGAAGGCTTAAATTGTTCAAGAAGACCATGTAAATTAGGAAATATTTTTATTTAATATGAAATAATATCAATTCATAACGACATTTATTCCTAATGAAAATTTTAGTAATGTGTGTTAATAAATTATTGTCATAAAATGAGCTATCAGTCATATTCCTTTTATTTAATTCTCTTACTATACCAATGAAGTAAGAATTACTAGTTCATCTTCCAGGTAAAGAAAGTGAGTCTCAGAGTAGTCAACTACCTTGCTCAAGATCAGTTTCTCCCAGCACTCTGGGAGGTCAAGGCAGGTGCACTGCCTGAGGCTCAGGAGTTTGAGACCAGCCTGAGCAAGATTGAGGCCCGTCTCTACTAAAAATATTAAAACTAGACAGGTGTTGTGGCGGGGGCCTGTAGTCCCAGCTACTCTGGAGACTGAGGCAGGAGGATCTCTTGAGTCTTAAGGGTTTGAGGCTGCAATGAGCTATGATGCCATGACCCTCAACCCAGGATGACAGAGTGAGGCTCTGACTCGAGGGAAAAAAAAAATCACAGTGTCAGTAAATTGCAGTACGAGAACTTGAGCTCAGGTTTGTCTGATTCCAGATCTGTAATCTTTTACCGTAGGGATACTGCTCATAATGAAATGAATTCACCAATAAGTATCTGGAGGTCCACGCTGAGCAGGACTGTCACATAAGTAGGAATTTAAGTTTGAAGCTGATACAAGAAACTGAACTGTCTTCTTTGATTGTGTTTGACAGAATCCCAGGCAAGCAGGCAGGACTAGGGCCAAGACCATGGGAGTCTTTTTTATGTCTGTAATCTCCAGTCAGTTTGAAAATCTCTCACATTCATTGCTATTTATTTCATTCAGATAATACAGACAATTATAAAGCAGGACAAAAGGCAAATCCTTTGCATACATTGTTTTGCATTACAGTAACTACTGTTGAGTTAATATTCTATATAGCCCCAAGGCATTGGGTAAAAAAAAATTTTTTCCAATCAAAGGCAAACTTTCCTCCAAACTTAAATAAAATGATGAAAGTTGCTACATTAAAAAATAGCCTTCTTTTTTCAATTACTTTGAAGAATCTCTTCTTAGCGCATGTATCTTTTAGTAACCTTTCTGAACTATTCCCTTACTTTTCATATTTTAGGCTTCTATGAGCCAAATTTTTTCTTGCTGGCTGGCCTTGCTTCAGCGACATAGTCCAAATACATTTCAGAGATGAGTATATATATTTTTTGTCAATTGGTATGATGTTACAAATGTATATTTTTTGGGGGGGGGAGCCCACAAGGTGAAAGACCCTTGATTATTTCTCTGTCTCACCTCTGCAGAAATGAAAAAGCAGAAGAGGGTGGGCCAATCCCTACTGTAAATAATTTGTTAGAAAACAAGGATTAATTTCCAGCCATTTCTCTTGTTTCAAGGCTCAGTTAATTTGGAGGGGGGAGCCCTTTTCTGTCTTAATTCCCCTCTTCCAGAAAGTTCTGAGTTTCTGCCCAAAGCAGACGAGCCCTTTATCCTTTTAGTGAGCACGCAGAAGAAATGATTCTTATAACAGGTAGCAAACATTAGTGGTAATTACAAAAATTTTGTCAGTAGCAACAAAAAAAAGGAAGGGGAATTCTGTCCCATGCCATTACTTTCAAAAGAGGAGGCAGAGGAGGATGTCCTAGCTTAGATCCCCTAGAACACAAAGCCTGAGGAAAAGTTTATCTAGTAAAGACTTTATTGAGGAGAGGGAAGCCATGCTAATGCAGAAAGTGTATGGTCAGAGGGGAAGGGAGGCTCAGAGGAAGGAAAACAAATCCAGGCAGCATTTTACTAAATTGGACAGAGTGTCCAAAGAAAATACAATCAGTTGCTCAGTCACCTTAATTTTTGTCAATCTGGTGAGTGTGAAATGTCAGTCCATTATGTATTTAGTTTGCATATCTCTGATTATGAAGGAGAGTAAAGATTTGTCCTCTTTATTAGCTTTTCAGGTGTTACTGACCTATTTTTCAAGGTTTTTTCCCCCCATTTTTCTATTGGGTCATGAGCTTTATTACACTGTTTTTCAGTTATATGTGTTACAAATATCTCTAGTAATATTTGGCTTTTTACTCCCTTTTTTGTGTCTTTTGTTGAACACAAGTATCTAACCAAAATATAGTTAAATTTATCAATCCCTTTCTTTATCAATTTGAAATTTAAAAAAATATTTCAGAACTCCTGGTCATAAGGATATTTAAAAAATATTTTATAGCTTTTCCCTTTCACATTTAGGTCTTTAATCTACTTGGAGTTGATTTTGAGCAGTGTGAGGTAACAAGTTAGCTTCACTTTTTTTTTTTTCCTGTGTGGGAGAAGAATTGTCTCAGGACCAATGAAAAAGTTTATCCTTTCTCACACTTGTCTGCACTGCTTGCTTTTTCTTGTATAGATAGCCATGGGTACTATGTATTGCCTCTAGGAATGGAATTTCCTCTGTTTCATTGTTTCATTTTTCTTGCCCTTACCAATTTGGCACCGTCTTCATTTCTATTGATTTGTAATAAGCCTGGAAACAAGAAGGGAAATAGACCTTTCCATCTTGGCCTTCTTTAAGAGTTTTTTTGGCTGCAGTAACAATTAAATTCATAGATGGATTTGGAAAGGATCAATATATTTTTAATGCAGAGTTCCCAATGATAGGGTATTTTTTCTTTTAATATGTCTTTTAAAATTACTTTTCATAGCATTTTACAAGGTCTTTATGAAGTTTTAGTCCTTTTTTTTTTTTTTTTTTTTTGCAGTTTTTGGCTGGGGCTGGCCTTGAACCTGCCACCTTGGATATATAGGGCCGGCACTCTATTACTTGAGCCAAAGGCACTGCCCTGAAGTTTTAGTCTAATTAGTTAATCTTACTTCTAGGTTCTCTGTACTTTTGATATTATTTTAAATGCCCTTTAAAAAATCACTTTACTTACTATTACTGCTTTATGGGATGTAATTATTTTGAGTTTGTATATTGAGTTTTTATTCAGAGAAATTGCTATACAGTCATATTTATTGCCATAAATTATGTGTTGATACTTTAGGATTCTCTGTGTAGTTTTATCATGTATGAATTATTCATCAAATTGGTTCCTATTCTAATCCTTTCACCTTTGATTTTTTCCCTTATTATTGCTAGATGAAAATTCCAGTACTGAACAGAAATGGTGGCAGCTGGCTCCCTCTTTTTTCCCAGTCTCGATGAAATATCTTTACTATTTCACAATTACATATGAAATTGGCTATACATATTTTTGTAGATAAACTTAGATTAATGAAATTTTATTATAATATTGTTTAAGGGATTTTTAGATTAATAATGAAATTGAATTTTATCAAATACTTGTTTTACATCTGAGGATGAGTGTATTGTTCTTTGAAAATATGTTAATACATCAGTTATGCTGATTGATTTTCCTGATGATAAGTTAGTTTTGTGTTTCTGAGATGCATCCACCTTGGTCTTGATACTAATATCCAACTATGTCTCAAATGCAAAACATAACTAAAAAATTTTGTCACATCAATACAATACTGTTTTCACAAATTAAAAAGACATTTGCTATCCTGGAAGAGGTCATAGACTAACTAGTGAGGGTGACCAACTTGTGAACAAACAAACAAATGTCTTCATATAACAACTGAGAAAATGCCAGGAAGGCTATGTTAATCAATTTGATGAAAATAGTTCAGATTGTATATAAAACCAGCACATTGTACCCCTTGATTGCACTATTGTACACAGCTATGATTTAATAATAAAGACAATAAAAAAATAAATAAATGATGTGAAGAATATATGTTTATCTTATTTCATCCTTAGATATCTTAGGTAGCCTTTTGGCTGAGAGAACATTATGTCCTGATTCCAAGACGTATCTGGGATATCATTATGATACGCATTCTCTATTTGGATGGTCACAAGCAGCACCTACCTTCTTGTAAGTAGTTTGTAAATCTTCATGGAATGTTTTATATGTTTTAATATCTAAAAATTATTATTAAAGTACCCTTAACCTATTTCTAGCAGATAACACATTATGTTTTTAATTTTTAAAAACATTAGTAAGTAATCTTTCTCTACTAAAGTTTTATGTGGCTGGTTTATTATTTTTACTAAATTTTCTCACTGATTTTACAAGAATTTTTTCTGTTACAACAACAGAAATTCCGGGTAGAATGGTCTTTGCATTCAAACTTGTCTAAGACAGCCAAAGCTAAACATCTTGATTTACAATAAATATTAGACAAAATAGAATTTGGAGTCAATTTTATAATGCAATTACATCTCTAATTATTAACAAACTTGAGAGTATTTTTTAAGGGTTTGTACACTGTTGCCTTTATCTTACTTTAACTAAATGAGCTCTTATACCATCAGCTCTGAACAAGAGTCCTTTTTAAGCCTGGTTAAATATGGACGTCTAAAGTCCTCATCATTAGAGTCCGAAGTCAGTATTTGTACATGTTGTTATAGTAAGTGCAAGATAGCCTGTTCTCTCCTGGAGTTAACAATCCCAAATCCTGAAGCACTTTCCCTGTAACCACCTGGCTCATGCTGTTCTCTCATGAGAGTATGGTTCATTTCATTATTTCTATCTTTTTCTGTGTGTATTTATTAGAATACTCTCCTCACCTGCATTAGTGGAATTGGGTTTATAGGCTCAGCCATGGAACACTGTGTTTCCATTTACTACGCCATCCTTGTCTATCTAAAACAAGTCTGCATTCTAATTCAGGCTTATTTATAGTACTTTAATAAGTTGTTGTCAATATGGGCAAAATAGATATGATTGACAGAGAAGCCTATGTGATCTGTAACGTGTGCTCCCAGCAATACTGGTCTTAAGGAGGATCAAGATGGAACTGATTATTTTGGTCATATGCAAGTAAATCCATTTTTATGTTTTGAAATATAGCTGTGTTTCTAGGGCCATAAATTCAGGGCACTGAAAATATTTTGGTGAACATGATAGATAATTACAGAACTGAAGATGAACATAAATGATTTAACAAGGCTCTTTATGAAAAAGTCCTTAGGTTTTGATTTGACTGAAAATAAAATGAATAACCTGTGTACTAAACTTGACAATGTTCTGAATATATATTTTAAAATATGGCTAATTAAATGCACTGGCAAAAAAATTACTCTTGTAGTGACTTAAAAAAGATGTTATTTTTAAAATTCCATTAGAACTTGGCAAAAAAATAAACCAAATTATTTTGAAATATGCAAATAATAATACATTAAAAATAAAACAGATATGCAGTAGTTGAAACTCTTTTGGATTTATTTATTCTATTTTAATGCGGAGTCTAAATTTCTATTAATAAGGCAAGGGGTAAGTTATTTAGACCTCAGAATGTCCCACTCACACCTAGGTTGCCCAAGAGACTACTGTTGTATCTAACTCATAAAGGAGTATAGGCGAGGAGAAGAGAATGGGGAAGAGGGAGAAGGGAAGATGAAGTTTAGACATGTATTCCCCTTCAGTGTTGAAAGTTAGGTTTCTGAACAATTTTCTTATCTCAGGAATAAAAGTGAACATGACTTCCAAATTCAGAACTTAATGAAATTCAAACAACAAAAAATGACTTTTCAAAAGACATAAAAATAGTTTTAAGTGGAAGCGTTAGTAAGGTTCATTTTGACGAGGCAATAAAAGTGTTTACTGAATTCATTAGTAGAGCTTCTATCAATCATTCGATTTAATTTAACAATCATTCCAACTTCCTTTTTTCTCATTATTTTATCCTTGAGAGAAAAATAATTGGCCATGGAGTTCTGGGTAAATAACAGCTAAAACTGAGATTCAAGTTGTTTAACTAGAGGGAAGCAGATTTAAGGCTGCACTGCTAAGCACAATTTACTTGTCATGTGCTGGCAATTGTGAAACATATATATATATATATATATATATTTAAATATTACAACAACTTGCAAAGTTAAGTATTATTAGTTTTATTATATGGTAGTTAAGTAACGTGCTCAAAATATTAACAAATACTTAAATATTTGTTAAGTTATTAACATATTGTTTAAACTGCTGGAGTTTAAATTAGATCTGTTGGATTGCAATGTCCTTTTAAACTCATTCTTGATTTACAGGTTTGATTAAAAATGGCTAAATATGTAAGTTAAAATTTAAAAAGTAACCAAAGCAAAAACTTATTTCTGCTAAAAAATATACAAATACAATTTTTCATATACATAGAAGGATTCTTTGGGAAAATATAATCAATTAGCAAAGAAAATTACTAACATTCCCAACATTAGTATAAAGGCCACCATGCCTGCCGCATTAGAATCAATCAGAATTTATTATTTATTTATTGACACTATCTCACTCTGTTGCCCTGGCAAAGTGCCATGGACTCTAGAGTGCCATGAAAGCCCGAACTCCTGGGTTCAAGCAATCCACTTGCTTCAGCCTCCTAAGTACCTGGGACTACAGGTGCCCACCACTATGCCTGGCTAGCCTATGCCTTTTCTTTTTCTTTTCTTTTTTTTTTTTTTAGTAGAGACGGAGGTCTTGCTCTTTCTCAGGCTGATCTCAAACTCCTGAGCTTGGGTGATACACCTGCTTTGGCATCCCCAAATGCTAGGATTAAGCCTCCAGACCTGATGCCAACAGAATTTTTTAAAATGCCAATGTCCATGTTCCATCCCTATACACTATGATTTAATTGATCAAGAATGGAGCCTTGGCATTATTTTATTTTTTAAAGCTTCTAGAAGTTTCTAAGTGAGAGCCATGGTTGAGAAACTCTGTGCTGTAGGATAACTCACAAGAAGAGTTTTATGTAGGAAAATTTGGTTTGGATCCTTAGCATTGGCTTTTAAGAGCTTCTTTCATAAAATGTATCCAATGATTTTTATGTGATCTTTATAAAAAATTTTTATTTCATGTTCAGACAGATTTATACCTTTGATAAAATATTTGAATTATTTTATAGATGTTGGAGAACTGTTCATGTATTTTAAAAGCATGTTTTTTAAGTTAAAAAAATAGGATCATTTTCAAATAATACTGAAGAAAACTTTTCTTATGCTTTCTCCAGTGCTACTCAGAATGCTACAAAAAAGAGAGCATTTGTTTTGAGCCGTTCAACGTTTGTGGGGAGTGGAAAATACACTGGTCATTGGTTGGGTGACAACTTTTCTCGTTGGAGAGACATGCATATGTCAATCATTGGAATGCTGGAATTTAATCTCTTTGGAATTCCATATGTAAGTTGTAAAATTAAACAATCGGTTAATGATCAGTTACATGAAGGCCAATGTGTCGATCAATATTATCTGGGGGTGCCAAATCTACCTCTGTGAAGATGAAATGCTTTCAAGCTGTTTTCAGGACTTTGCAAATAAGACACCACATTTGGTCACAGTAGAAATTCCCTTAACCCATGAGGATCTCAGTATTACCTCATCTTTCTTAGTTATAATTTTTTTCTGTTTGTGTTAAGTCACTGAAGTATAATACATACTTGCTCACAGTAAAACTGGGGAAGTTTATTTCCTCTGCCGCTCATCTCTTTCCTTCTCCTTCCTTGACTCTCCTACAACCTACGCTCGTTGGCCTTATAAATAACAGGGAGGAAAGGGAAGGACAATTTGGAAATAGAGACAGCAAATTCAATCCAGAGTTGTCTCCCTCTCCTATGAAAGGAGGAAATAGAAATTCAACCAGCAAAACACTTCAGGTGTACAATGCTTCCGGTTATCTGAGCTCTGGTAATAAAGAAACAATTTAGCTATTAAAAAAATTGAAGAAGGTTTTACTGTAGCAATTTTTTTTATATCCCAATGACTTTTAAAAAGAATGAATGAGAGTAACATTTGCCTTATTTTGGAAAGTTACAAATGAAATTGTTGTCAAGTCTGAAGTGTAAGAATTAAAACAGTGCAATTGCGCTGCTGTTTAAGTGATGGATTAGCTACATTCTAAAAAGAATTGCCAAATAAGTAGTGAAAAGTACTTCAAGTTGTGTGTAGGTCAGAAACTGACAGAGGCCAAAACTGTTAAAATTCACAGTTTCAGGGAAAAAAATGTAACACAACTTGTTCTTTCTCCAGTGAAGGTCTTAACAGTTTAGTGAAGTATATAGGACAACAAGAAACTAAAAATTGTGTTGCAATTAACTTATCTTATGACTCCACATTTTACTTCTTTGTGACTTTTTAAAAGTCTATAAGCTTTAACATTACCCGTATTTTCAAGGCTAAAGGTTCTATTTCTAAGAGAACAAGAAGAGTTCTGAAATAAAATAATTTGGGAACAAAGAGAGGCCATTGTTAGGTGACAGAAAGCAAGGTATCTGTAATTTATGATTTTCAATGAGAACAGTCAGGTGCAATAATCCTGGGCCCTTTTCTCCCAGCCTGTGTGCTCAGCCACGGAGGAAGGCTCTCTGATTGGATAAATTCATTGTGAAAGTTCTATATCTTTTAACGTATATTGAGATGGGAAATTTATGGCACTGCTCTTGAAAATAAGCATGGTTAGGTACATTAGATTACTCAAAAGACTACTTGCTAATACTATGATGTATCACACAGTTTTCTTATAATAAAGACTGGACAAAAAAGAGGATTGCTACTATTGTATTCCATACGCTTTCAAAAGCATATTTATACTTTTAGAGTCTACCTGAAAATAATATTCTTGGGGTCTGAAATATATTTGTCACTAAAAATAGTAAAACCTGAAATATTTCAATGTGTTTTATATAGCAAAATTAATACGTGATATATTTTGAATTCAATACAATTTTGTCCAGATTGGAGCTGATATATGTGGATTTAATGAAGAAACAACTTATGAACTTTGCCTGCGTTGGATGCAGGTTGGGGCCTTTTATCCCTTTTCCAGAAACAATAATGCAATTGGAAATAAGGCAAGTGAGAGTAATTGCTATACTTGGTTCTAACTAATAATTAGAAACTGGAATTAGAAAAAGATAAACACATAAAATCACAACAATATGAATAAAATATCAAACTGTTCTTTAACCATATCTTTCAAAAGTACTTGATTGTTTTTTAGAAAATGTACATGCTATTGATTTTATCAAGGAAATTTACATGCTAAGAAATACATGTTGGAGAAATTGCCTTTCTAAAACTGTCCTTAAAAAATGCATGGTTTATAATTTCTAAGAGAGGGATCTTTGATCTTGCTTCATCTTCAATAACCTAGGAACAAACTTTCTCCTGATAACACAAGGTAGCAGCAGACTAATGTATCATATTTGGGATTACCCTTAGTAGCTCAGTAATTGACCAAATTACAAGTCTTTGTTTTGATGGCAGCAGATTGGATTCTGGTACAAGATTCTCTCTTTAGTCTGTAGGCAGAATCATTTCTGTCAAATTACTGTGGAGTCACTCTTTCCCTTGAGGAGAAGGTATGGTAATGATCCTCATCTAGAAATTATTTGAAACTTTGCTGCTAGACGGGCATGCAGACCACAGACTATAACACACAAACTTTATAGAATGCATTTAATTAAGAGGCAACTCTGCAGTAGCCTTCAGTGATGAAAGGCCTTCAAGTAGAGAGACATAATACTCAAAAATTGTCTGCTTCCCCCCAACCTTCCTCACCACCCCCAAAGTAGGGAGAATGCCTTAAAAATTTGCACGTTAGTTAATTCCATTGTAATGTTTGTTTCTTTCTTTTCTTTAAATAGGAACAAGATCCTGGGGCATTCGGAGAAGAGTTTGCTGCTATTTCCCGTTCTGTGCTGAGGATCCGATACTTACTGCTGCCTTACCTGTACACTCTCTTTTACCATTCTCACATCAGTGGACATACAGTGGTCCGAGGATTGATGCACGAGTAAATAATGTTTAATAATTATTGTGCTCTTAGATTCTACCACTTAGATCCTAGAAATCTGAGTTTTTCTACTAAGGCAATTATTTGGAAGGTAAAGGAACGTCAGATCAAGTTTTCCCTCTTCTGACAATGATTAGAAATAATTTAAATGTTTGAAGAATGTAGGTAAGGAAGAGCAATTAACAGAAACTGAAGGTTGTGTCCTGCTGTGTGAATAGTGTGGAATATGTAAAAAGGATGAAACATGGTCCTTCTCTACAGAGAACCGGGAAGATGATAACTAACAGATTTGAAAGGAATTCAGTATAATAAATAACATTATACAGTCATGTCCTAATTGTGTGATATGGGCTGCAAAGTACTGTAACGGTTCAAAGAAAGGCAGGTGTGAAATGAATTAGGGACAGCTTTGTGAAGGAGGGAGGCTAGTCCTAGATCCTTGAAGGATGCTTAAGAGGCAAAAAGGAACAACAAAAATAACAATTTGACTACTCAGCACTATTTGATGCCCAATTATCTTTTGGTCCGAGAAGACAGCTGATGCCAATTGCTTTCGCTGATGACCAGATTTTTATTCCTAAAACACTGCTAGTAGCCTAAGCTTTTTTCTGTTTTTACCTTTTTGGTCTTTTTGATTTTGATTACTGTAAACTGAAAGCAGTTGAATAAAACTTCCGTTAGTTAGGCAAAGATATTATTTGATTGAATTAATAATTTTGCATCCTAAAAATCTAGATTTACATCAGATCCTCAAACTCACGGAATTGACAGAGCATTTCTCTGGGGGTCAGCTTTAATGATTGCTCCAGTTCTTGATGAGGTAAGTGCCACTGTTATATATAGCTAATGCAGAAGTTTACCTTGGTGTCATTTTATATTGAATAACTGTCCCTTATTTTTTTTTACCTCGTTTTTATTTGAGGTAATAAAACACTGTCTTTATTGTCTATTTACCTCAAATAAATTGTCCTTCAGATTAAGTAAATCCAAACAAAACTAAAATATATGTTTCTGCTATTTGGAAGTTCTGAAATTGGTCTTAGCAAAATTCACAAAAGTAGAATATGGACCTCCAAAATATATGCTACATTAAAAAGAATAGAGCTAAAATACCATTTTTCAGCTATGCCAATGTAATAGCAAGGAAACCTATTTTGAAAATATTGGTAGCTTCACATAGCCTTTTCTAAACAAAATCCAAATTCCTGATTCAAAACTGTTTGTTCTTTCTCCTCAAGATAGTTTTCTTACTCATTCTTTAATCACAAAGGGACATGCAGATCACATTAGGTCCCAAAACAGGTGGGAAACCATTTAAGAAAATTGAAATCATACCAAATATTTACTCCAACTACCCTGAATGAAACTAGAAATGCATAGCAGAAGGAAAACTGGAACATTTGAAATACATTAAAAAGAAACAACATATTTTTGAACAACCAGTGGCTCAAAGAAGGATGTCAAAGGGGAAGTCAGAATTAGAAGACATCTTAAGATATGGTATTATTTCAATCTTCTTAAGTTGGTAGTAGTTGACTTGTAACCTACTGTGCAATCTGTCCTGGAGATTGTTATAGTACACTGGAGAATCTATATTCTACTGTTACTGAATAGAATGTCTGGAGATTGTTATATGTACACTGGAGAATCTATATTCTACTGTTATTGAGTAGACTGTCCTGTCTATGTTTGTTAGGTCCACTTGGTCTATAGTACTGCTAAAATCCTGTTTCTTTTGTTTTGTTTGTTTGTTGTTGTTGTTGTTGTTGATTTTCTATCTACTTGTTCCATTCATTATTGAAAGTGGAGTATTGAGGTCTCCCACTATTAATATGGTTATATTGCTGTCTGTTTCTTCCATCAGTTCTGTCCATGTTTGCTTTGCGTATTTAGGTGTATTTTGTGATGTTGGGTGCATAGATATTTATAATTGTTATATCTTCTCTTGTGACAGTTTTTGAATTAAAAATTTATTTTGTCTGATGTAACTATAGCCACTCTGCCCTGTTTGGTTGTCATTTGCATGGAATAACTTTTTCCATCCCTTTACTTTCAATCTACTTGTGTTCTTAAATCTAAAATAAGGTTTTTTTTTTTTTTGTAGATAGCAAAGCTGGGTGTTGTTTCTTTATCCATTCAGCCACTTTATGTTTTCTGATTGGGAAGTTTAATCCATTTAAGTTTAAAATAATTATTGATAGGAAAGTATTTGTTATTGAAATTTTGTTCATTGTTTTCTGTTTCTCTTATGATTATTTAGTTCCTCTTTTTCTCTCTTGCTGTCCTCCTTTATGTTTCGTTGATTTTTTTTGTAGTTCTATGCTTTCATTCTTCTCTCTTTCTCTCATTACTTCCATAGATATTTTCATTTTGGTTACCATCGAACTTACACAAAATATATTATAATTGTAACAGTCTATTTTAACCTAAGAACTAAACTTTCTTCCCATATAAAAAGCCTCACTCATACTTTGTTATTGATATCACAGTTATTACCATTTACATTTTGCATCAATTATATTAACATATTTCTAATTATAGTTATTTTTAGTGCTTTTATATTTTGATTACTATACTACAATTAACAGTTATTTATCTAACACCATTACTGTGATACGGTTTTCTGTATTTGTCTCTATATTTACCTCTACTAACAAGTCGTGTACTTTCGTATGCCATTGTGTTGCTGTTCAATGTCCCTTTATTCCAACTTTAACAACTCCCTTTAGCATTTCTGGTAAGACAGCTCTGGTGATGGTGAACTCCTTTAGCTTTTGCTTACATGGGAGAGTCTTTATCTAAGTTTTGAAAACATTTTTGCTGGGTAAGGTATTCTTGGTTGGCAATTTTATTTTCTTCTTTAAGCAGTTTAAATATATTTTTCTGTTTCTTTTGGTCTGCTAAAAAAATCTGTTGGTAGTTTTATGGGTGTTCCAGTGTTTCCTTTTATGTGACAAGTTGCTTTTCACTTGCTACTTTCATAGATCTCTGTCTTTGACTTTTGACTATTTTATTATAATGTGCCTTGCATGGATTTCTTTAGGTTCATCTTATTTGGGATTTTTATAGGCTTCCTGTATGTAGGTGTCCATTTCCTTCCTTAACTGGGAATTTTTTAGCCATTATTTCTTTGACTATGCTTTCTAGTGCTTTCCCTTTCACTTCTTCTAAGATTCATATAATGCATATATTGGTTTGCTTAATGGTGTACCATAATTCTCTAAGCACTCTTCACCTTTTTCCATTTTTTTCCTCTTTGCTTCTCTGACTGAATAATTTCCAACGACCTATTTTCAAGTTTGCTAATTTTCTTAATTTAGTCTTCAATTGGAAAAAAATTGATAAACATTTCATGTTTTACATTTTTCCATAGCTAAATGACAATTGCCATTGATTTAAAATGCAAGAGGGATTTCTCTACTGACTTAAATCTAATTATAACTTTAACCATAACTGAATTTTATTCCACAAAGTGACTGCTCAGTTGGTAATAAAATGTATCTGCATTGTATTTAGACATTAATATTTTGAAATATAATAAATCTAATTAGATTTTGTAGAGAAAATTATGAATATTATACATTAAAATTCTATAATCTGGACGTGAAATATATTTTCTTCTAGGACATGAATGTTTCATATAGAGTCTCTGTCTGCATAATCATATATCAATTGTCTGGCATTGGATTTTAATGCTAAAATATTGTAATTCAACAAAATATTTTAAAAGTCAAATATTTTCATTTTTCAAAGGGTGCAAGATCTGTGTATGTATATTTTCCTGAAGCAACCTGGTTTGACTTTTACACAGTAAGTATCTTAGATATTTTATAGGAAAAATGATTTAAATCCATTAACCCTGAAATTTATATGGTATATTCATTGTTTTTATATGACTTCTAGAGCTTTGGACTGTGTAATTCTAATGACGTGGTTCTTAGTGAATCTCCTTATTTACAATTGTTTGCTTTTTTAACAATGGTAAAATTGCAATGTATAGATCATCAAACATATAAGATAAGGGATGTGACAATTATTTTTTTTTTTTAGAAGCAGAGTGGACTTATTTTGTGCAAACATTCTTAACAGTAAATAAATCTCCACAGTGATTTTTTTATAGCAGAGTGCAATGGACATTATACACAATCAATGAGACAGGTTCTTTATCTTACAAGAAACAGAAATCCATTCAAGCTAGCTCAGTGATGAGCCCTATCATAGGAGTATATATGAACTGACAAAAAAAAAAATCTCAAGGAAATCCAAGAACAGCAACTGTGATAGCACTGGATTTCACAGAGAAATTCAGGATTCAATTACAAGAGTTTATGAAAATTTCAGTCCAATGTTGTGCCATTCCCAGGGCTCAGCATGCCATGCAGTTGTTCTTATTTTATAAACAACTGACTTTCAAAGGGGTTTCAGCTTGTCATGAGCTCTATCGCCCTAGCAAGAGACTTGTTTCTTTATAGATACATTTGCTTCTATGACAAGTGCAGCCTCTTTCCATGTTTTGTTGTTCAGATTCCCAAGGAATAACATTATTTATCTAACTCATCCTTTTTCATTCAAATGACACCTAATCACCTAGGCAGTGGGTCCTGTAGTTGTAATGGGTAGGAAAGGGTGGTAGAATGTGAGGGGAAGCAGTGTGATATCTCTATGATAGAGCATTTATTTTAACTATTTTCTCTATGATAGAGCATTTATTTAACTAGTTTATTTACCTCATTTATTAGTATGTTTTTATAAGGATTAGTTAATCTTACCCAGAAATTTTTCAATAAATATTTATGGTAATAAATTTATAGGTCTAATCCACATTTAGATAAAAGGATATGCTTTTTCTTGATCATCAGTTGGTTATTATTGAGAGAAAAAGTATTAAGAAATCTTCCTTCTAGTGGCAGGTAATATTATAACTATATTGAACACTTAAATCAATGGCTTCCAAACTATATTATGCAGAAGTGCTTCATAAATTTACATAAATTTTGCACTTAATTTCATTTCCTAATAAAAGTGAACTTTGAAAAAGTACATCAACATATTCATACAAAAGTATTATTATATTACATATTCACATATTGTAATAAGTAAATGTGGTTATAAAGTTAAACTTTTAAAATGAGTACATGCTGGTAAATGCTGTTTTTATGTGTTTTGCATATTGGGGTTTATGTAAGTTTTTGCTTTTTTTAACAATCAATGAATTAGTCATTTTAAGTCACTATTCCTGTTAGTGAATTCCATGGATGCTTTGTTGCATTTAATAAGCAAGGAAGTGAACGTGAGTTTATCTTTCACCTTGCTGCATCTCCTGAAATGTATTACTTGTTATCAGTTATATAACTGGAATGGTTAACTATGGCTTATTCTGTGTTAGGGGGGTCAAATACCACCTACGTGGCAGAAGAAGTTTGTTGAAGTTCCCGCTCCTCTAGACACAATTCCTCTTTTTGTTCGTGGAGGATATATTCTGCCCATACAGTTTCCTGCCAGAACCACAATGCTGAGGTAACAGGATCTTCCTTTCGGGAGACTTCACACTGAGTAGGGTCAACGTTCCTGCTTGGGGAGTGTCTGAGGAGGGGCCAGTGACAGGAGACTACTCCAATTAGTAGGATATTGGTTGACTCCGTGTGGGTTTATACCTGGGTGCCAGTGTTCACGTGTTTGTGCGTGCTGAAGAGAGAAAGAGAAGAAGGGAGAGAAAGGAAATGAGAGAGGTTAGTGGATGATACTCAGCATTTGATTCACTTCCAAGCTACCTTTCCCTGAATCTCTTTATTATTTTTAAGTAAGCTAGTGATTTCCAAATACATGAATTCTCTACCAGATTTTATATAAAGACGAGATCAGGTCTCCAAGGGTTTTTTTTTTTTCATTTAGGTTATATTTAATTAGTCATTTTTGTTCTATAGATATCATGTAATCAAAGATTCTGGCAAGCAAACAAGCATATTTTTAAAAAGTATTAGTTTGTATTTCTATTTTACATTAAAGATACATAATAGCAAATCAGAACTTCTAATCAGCATTACTTGAAAATAAATTCAGCTAAAAATATATATCATTATATGAGAGAAGTTTTGGCTAGACATTTTTGAAATGTTGAAAGTGCCCTGAGGAGCTTTGCACTTCATATTAGAGCTATAGTTTCAAAGCACTAACGTAAATAATAGGCCCATTTGAATTTCAAGTTATTATACTGCTCAAGGCCAAGAAAAGAGGATCTCCTGTCTAACCTTCATTTCAATAGGAAAAATATAACGACATAAGTGATATTTTATATGAAACCAAAACATTTTCCTTAAGGAATTCTCACTATTAACTCAACTTTTCCAAAGTAAGTTTGTTCTATCATTTGCATTATGTAGGTCTTTTTTCATTATGAAGTTTTCTCTTGCCAGGTAGCTAGAATCAAAGGCTTGAGGCAAGTCTCCATTGTGGAGTCCCCAAAATGGGGCACGTGGATTTTTGCATTCTTGTTCCTGATATTAACAAAATTCTCAGCTGTGCAGACTCTCCACATTGTTACCGAAGCCTCATTCTGCGTGAGTCTCATTGATCATATCATAAAATCAGCTTCCAGTATCCCAAATCCAGTGACTTTGTGGCAATTTTATTATAGTTTTCTCTTTGTTGTAAACAAGCCAAAGAAACGGAGGGGTTCACTCTCAGTCAGCATGGTATAATAATTACATCATTTCATAATCATAAAAACCTTCACTTTTTTCCAGTGGCAGAAACTTTGCTAATTGCATTTGAGAGTCTATGATATTGCTAATCACTTATTTTGTTTTTCAGATTGAGCTATTCTGAGGCAGAAATAGGTTGCTGAAGGATATTTTAAGTTTCCTATCCCCAGAGATAAATTTGAATACTTGGTAAAGATGTTTAAGAAAGAACGCAACAGCTTTCTGCATAGTTCTATAAGATGACTGGGGTTAGACTTTCTAACCCTGAAAATACACGTCTATGAAAGAAAATCAAAAGCAGTTTTAACCCTTTTTCTGCAGCCGTCACAATCCTTTTGGCCTCATGATTGCTCTAAATGACTTAGGAGAAGCGACTGGCTCCCTTTTCTGGGATGATGGTGATTCTATTGGTAAGCAGATGAGCCTGCACAGCAGTTCAAATGTTCTGGATTTCAGTATGACTGTACTTAACATTAAAGATTGGTGACCTAGACCAACACAGTAAGTTTGATATAATGAATACCATAGAACGATTCTTTCTCCAACATTACTGTCCAGGAACATGAAACTTTCTCTCTATCTGGCTACCCTTCTGGGTTAAGCAACACAGGTGAGGCATTTTCTCCAGGAAGTTGCTAACAAAATACACTATGGTTGCTTAAGAGGTGAGTGTATTTATCTATACTACTAGGATGCTAACATAAAATGTCTTCTTATTAAAATATTCTCATTTTGGGGAGGAACAGAGACACCAGTTTTAATGAGTAGAACTTTCAATGGGAAGTCGTAAGAAATTGGCTCTGGTTGTATAGCTGTTAGGCTAGAGGAAGAAGAAACTGCTGAGTCTTTGTGGTGAGGAAACTGGGCCATTAGCAAGAGAAAGATGTACAGGAAAGAGGGAAGGGCATGGCTTGCCTTGGGAAAACACATCAGGACATAGCTGGGGAAGGCTCAACATCAGTGTTTTTATTTATTCATTTCTCTCTTATTTCTCCCCATTTCTCTTTCAATCTAATCTCATGCATCAGCAAACTAGAGAAAAGGCTTTCTTTGGGACAAAAGAAATTACTTTCATGATAGGAATAATACATACTATATACATTGGCAAATATATGTGAAGAGGCGACATTTTAAAAATCAGAAATGACTTTTAAGCGACTGTGTCACAGAGACGGTCATGCCTATGAGGTTACGGCTCAGGACTTTTCTTCTGTCTCCACGCTGCTTGACCTACATCTATCTTTTTTCTTTCCCCTCCTTCATAAGCAAGAAAGACAGAAAAAAGTAAAGAATCACTTTAATGAGGAAGGTGTAAAGGAATTAAAAAAAATGTGAATCCACACAGGAAGATATGCTCCTAACCTTACGTGTAGATAGTCCGAATTGTGGCTTCTGTGAGACAAACGAAGGAAAGGCCCAGAGGGCCCTAAGGACTGAATTTTCAAGATAGCAGCCCTTTTTTTAATGGCCCTTTTTAGTTTTCCTTTTTCTCAGCCAATTATCTCAGGCTACACAGATTAAATATCTAACACTTGAAAATGATTGGTTCTGAATGTGAGAGTCAGGGAGAGAGGTGGACACGAATGACTGTGATTATATTTGTGTATATGGACAATACAGAGAGCTGGGAGAGGAGGGTGGCCAAGGAGTTATTATGTCAATATTATACTATATCCCTCCTTACTAAATGGAAGTGTTGAAAACATCTCTAAAACCAAGCCCCTTTTCTCCTATTTTTCTATATTAAAAAGGGAGAAAATGAGTGAGCAGGTGGGAGGCAGGGTAGGAGAATGAGACCTACTTTAGCAGATTCACTCTATTTTTTATTTTCCAAACACCACCATGAAAAATAAGTTGGAGCCAGTGATTAATCAATTTATTATTTATTTGGTTTATTTTTAACAGCAAAGATTCCATTAAGAGACTGAAGATAAGATCTTGTGGGTCTGATGCCTAATTGATAAGAATTTACATTTTAAAAACTGTTAAAGATAACAATGATCGTATTTTCTAATGTTAATCTTCATTTTGCAGATTCTACTAAAAAGAAAGAGTACTTCTATGTCAGATACAACTTCCATGAGGTAAGTTTAAGCATTCAGTACTGCTCTTTGTGACATAATAGTTCATTTTTCTTAAAGAAGACATGTTCTAAGGGATCTTAAAAATAAGAAGTGTCTCAAAGTATTGGCAGTTCTCCAAATTGCATTGCATGTATATTTCTGTGTATTGCCATCATTTGTTTAAAAATGCTTTTTTCCCCTCTGTTAACAACAGAGAATGCTGAAAAGCACTGTGATGAAAAATGGCTACTATGGGATCAACACCTTGGCATATGGCACTATTCAGGTCCTTGGTTTGACTTCAAAGCCAAAAATAATTACTGTGAATGGAAAAACCACTCCAACCAATAGAATACAGTATAATTCTAATGGGGTAAGGTTTAAACACTATTGACTTAAAAGAAAAAAATGTTTATTTAAGTTGTAAGTACTAATAATTGAATTTTCCTTGAATACTGTCTCTTTGCAGAAACCACAGTAGATCACATTTCTAAAATTTCTGAGGCTCAAGGAAGACAATAAACATAATAGTTATAGTCCCATTTAAAACCGTGCCTGCTTTAGGGCTAGAAACCTGGTTGGATTAAATGTCACAGACGGTACCATGCAAAGCCGACGTTCATTCTCTTCCAAGTGCAACATATAGGAAGGATAAATGAGGAGCTAAAACAAATGAGAATGAAGTTTATAGGAAATTGAACATGGAAGATTTGGAGGAACTATATCTCAATTCCTTCATTTAAAAGATATTCATTTAGCCGAGAATTCAGGGAGGTGAGGTGACTTATCAAAATCATACACTCTTAATTGACAAAACCGAGCCTTGGTCTTGAAAAGCCTGACTTCTCGTGCCTCTTTCCTTCTGCGCCATTATTTGGAAATTAAAAATGCTTAATGATCCCCTGCTAAGAGTTTGAAAGCATATATATGCTACAGATACTTGCTTATAGACACAAGATACGTTATCCACTCCTGAAGAACTCAATGAATAGCGTGCAAAATACACACTACTTCCCTACAGTATGAGGCAAGATCTAGTGATTTCAGGATCTCGGAAGCCCCTTTGTCTAATACCTTATCACACAATGCAACATAATGGTCTTTACTAGTACAGAGCAGTGGCACGGAGCTAAAAAATACTGGATTTTCCTTTTTGTAATTAAAACAAAGTTGATAACAAGGTCATTTAAATCATAATCTCTTCAAAATCTGGCCATCCCTAATTAGATTTCTTTCTAATTAGGGAATTATTTCAAGTAGGTTATTTGATATCTTAATCATAATGGTAACACTTCAGCTTTTATGATTTACAAAGAATTGTAGCAAAGTGATTTCATTTGACTTTCACCATGCTCCTGGAAGATAAATCTGTATGGTTCATGTTATCATCCAGATTTTAGGGGAAGAAATGAGGTCTTAGAACCAAGTTGTGCTTGGTAATGCAGTGGCAGAAACCCTGAGCTGCCCTCCCGTTACTTCTGTGCTTTTTCTTTTGTCTGGGCTTCCTGATAAACTAAAGGTGCTTGTTAGGTCAAGAAAACAAAATGACCTCTTTTGGGAAACTAGTTTCACAAATATTTGTCTCATCTATTCGTGTAATCTTGAGTTAAAAAAAAAAAAAAGAAAAACCTCAAAGTTCTGAAGGATACAAAAGTCACTTTTGAATGAAATAAGTTGTTTCATTGGAGGATTACATGGACATATAAACTTAGAAACTGTGAATAACTTACACTTAATGTGTGTGTAGGAATACATATATGTTAAATAAATTATGTACCATATAGATGTCGTATTACGTATAAATATGTAAATGTTATCCCTAGACTCTTGATAGTATTTTATTGTCTTTATGGCGTCATAAGGTTATTCCAGGGACTTCAACTGTAATGAAATTTCTTTACGCTGATTTACTTTCACTAATTTATTTCCTCTCTCATCTGTTACAGAAAATTACTTTATGGATATCTGAACCCATTTCCCAGGATCTGAACATTTTATTTTATTAAACTGATTTATTTACAATAGTTACATTTATTTACAATAGTTAAAAATTTGAATTGTTTGAATTTTAATTGAAAGCAATACAGGCAAAATGTTTCAATCTTGGTGTGCTGTCTGTTTATGTCACTGAAATTCTCTGATGGTGTGTCTTACAAAAGCAGGACAAAATGCTAAATAAACCTCCTCTGTCAATATGCCAATATATGTTGAAATGCTGAGCTGATAAATAATATTATATGTCCTGGTCTTCAAAGCAAGGCTATGAAAAAAACCACTGTGTAGTTTTTAGTTGAGTAGAAGGCTTGTAAACCAAATGAAACTTGGTAAATTTCTGCAAAAGGTAGCTATTTGTAAACCATAACTTTACAGCAGAAAATTTTTTTTCTAATTTGGAACATATGTTTGGTTTTTCACTTTATATTACCTGAATTTTTCTTAGAAGTAAAATGATAAAACACAACTTCTAATTTTTGAGCCTTGAAGAAATCTCTGAGCATAAATTTACTAGTGGGAGTCAGGCATTTCAGGAAATTATCTATTTAACTTTTCAAAACTCTGGCAGAATTATTTATTGTACTGAATTAATTAACTATTCAACAATGACCAGGATATTGACAGTAGTGGATGAGGTAGAAGTAAACCAAGAGAGTGTAAGGTCCTAAGAGCCAACTGAAGAACGTCTTTTATGATGGAAGAAGTGGATCCCCCAGGTTCAACTTGTATCACTAAATGTGATAGGCAGGTCAAATAACTAGACACTGAAAAGTAATGATTACATTGGTAAATGTGACAAAAGAGAATATGGTGAATAGGAGTAGGAAGAAGAGAGGGTGGAAAAGAGATATGAATGTAGACAACTCTTTAGAGGAGCTGTAAGGGGCAGCAGAGATTGTACAGTGGTTAGATAAAATGTGGGTACAGGGCTGGCAGGGTTTTTGTTTGTTTGTTTCTGTTTTTTAACACAGTTGATAAGAAAAACAAGATAGATAAATAGGGATAAAAACTGATAGGAGGGATAAAAAAGCTCTAAGAGCTAAGTACTTAAATAAATGAAACAGAAATTCATTCATCCCAATGAGATGGAAGATGGCATGTGCGTTGGGTAAGTACAAGCTGATGGTTGGATTTGGTGGGGGAAATGTGAAGAGGTTGCTTTTTAATGGTTTTTGTTTTGTCAATGAAATAAGAATCAATGTTATCAGCTGAGATTGAGCATAGGTATAAAGGTGTTAGAAGTTTGAGAGGAAGGGGAAGAGTAAATGAGAGAACTATAGTGGGATGGCCAAGGGCCTAGTTAAAGTTAGATAAGTTGGCATGGCTTGTGGGTTCTCTAGCCAAATTCAACTACCTGGGTGCAAGTGGGAACTATTGGAGAGTATAATTTAACTGGGGTGGAATTTAGCTATGAGAATAAAAAAGAGGGAGAGAGTGGCAAAGAAATTGAAGGATACCAGAGAATAATCGTAATGATGGACCATGGAATCTAAGTTGGGTAAAGAAAAAAAAAAATGAAGATATGCAGGATGTGAGGTACGAAAAAAAATGATAAGGCTGATAGATCAGAGGTCCCAGTGGGCTGAAGGAATTGTTGGCGAGAGAGGAGGCAGCTATTAGGAAGTCAGTAGCAGGGGAATTGGATTTTTAAAGTTAATTTTGTATGGGCAGTGTCTGTTACCAATGAATACTGGTCACAAATGTGCAGTGAAAGTGTATGTTGTGTATTTTGGTGATTTAAAAATAAATTGTAGACAATAATTTGGTGATGTCTAAAATCGGTGTTTAGATGGACTCTCTGTTTAAGCTAGAAAAGAATGAATCAAAAACAAATGCAAACAACAAAATCCTCTATTCACCTATTAGAATGACTAAAATCTTCTAAAAAAAAATGCAATGCCAAGTGCTGGTGAGGACGTAGAGCAAGAAGAGCTGTCATTCAGGAAAGCAAAAGGAATGGTACAACCGCTTTGGAAGGCATTCTAGCAGTTCTTTATTAAACTAAACATGGCCTTACCGTGTGATGAGCAGCCATGCGCCCAGGTATTTACTCAGCTGATCTGAAGCCTTATGTCCACACAAAGTCTGCATATAAATGTTTATGGCAGATTATTAGTAATTGCAAAAACTGTTTGAAACCGAGATGTTCTTTAACAGGTAAATACACACTTAACTCTGAGATCTTGGTTTCAAATCACATTTTCCAGTAACAGGAATTGAGATCCTCATTGAAAAGGCTGTTTGGGGGGACTGGACAGGAAGTATACAAGATGACTCTGGAGGACAGTGTAGTGACAAAAAGTAAGGAGGTGGACAAGATATGATGTGGTAGGAATATGCCAGAGGGACACAAGAAGTAACTTAAAGGGGCTCCCAAAGGCTAAAGCTGGAATTAGATTTCAACCCTATGTATAAAATAAGAATCTATGGGTCCATACTCATATGATTAAATGATGAGATGAGTAAATAATTTGGCATAAGAAACATATTTCCCATAGAGAGGAGTTCCAGATAATTTATAAAGAAACTTCCCCTTAACTGTGGTCTACACTGAGTGACGTCCTTGCAAAGAGTACATTAAGAAAAGGGGAGAAATAAAAATTAACTATACAGTATAGAAAGGTGACAAACAGGTTGTGTTGTTACCTCTGTGAATTTCCTCTTAAAATCCCATAATTCTAGTCTAACGGTCAGAAAAATATCAAGCAAACCCAAATTGAAGGATATTTTACAAAATACCTGACCAGAACGGTTTTTTTTTTTCCGATTAAGATGAGGGTACAAATGATTAGGTTACATTGTTTGCAGTTGTTAGGAAAGGTCCCTGTTGTAGTTGTGTCCCTCCCCCAGGAGGTGTGCCATACACCTGTGCATCGTGCCTATTAGGTGAGAGCACTATGATCCCCCCCTCCTCCCCTCTCCTTTCCCACTCCTCTCCTTCTCCCCAACTTGATTTAAATTGAGTTTTACTCTTGTGTGGGCGTGTATTAGTTTGTCTACTGGAGAATTTTCTCCAACTCTATCCAGGTTAATACAAAATGTGTAAAGTCTCCATTTTTTTGTGGCTGAATAGTATTCCATGGTATACATACACCACAGTTTGTTAATTCATTTAGGGGTTGATGGGCACTTGGTTTGATTCCACATCTTGGTGATTATAAATTGAGCTGCAATTAATAATCTAGTGCAAATGTGCTTATGATAAAATGACTTTTTTCCTCTGGGAAGATACCTGGTAATGGGATCGAAGGATCACATGGAAGGTCTGTTTTGAGTTCTTTAAAGATTCTCCATACTTCTTTCCAAAGAAACCGTATTAGTTTGCAACCCCACCAACAGTGGAAAAGTGTTCCCTTCTCTCCAGAACTGTGCTAGCATCTGCAGCTTTGGGACCTCATAAAAACTGTCAAGGTCATTGAAATCAAGTCTTAGAAACTATCATAGGTCAGAGGAACCTAAGGAGATATGATGAATAAATGTAATGTGACATTTTGGATAAGGTCCTGAAACATAAAAAGTCCATTGGGGGTAAAAAAAAAAAAACTAATGAAATCTAAATAATGTATTGAGTTTATTTAATAATAATATATCATTATTTGTCAATTAATTATGACAAATATATCATAGTAATATAAGATGTCAACAGCAGGAAAAACGAGGATCTCAGTTGCAGGGTACGTGCAACTAACTCTATATTAGCTCTGAAACTTTTGTGAAAGTCTAAAACTGTTCTACAAATTTAAAAAGTTTGTGAAAAAGAAAACATATAGAACTTCGTAAGAGTTCGCTTTTTTGCCTGAAGTTTGGCATTGTCTTCCCAGCAGGAGTGATTGCAGTCACTGTTAAATTATCTTTTAAGGTCATCATCCTTTCAGCTTCCCATTCATTATGACTTCCTCCAAAGTTGCTGTGACATGAATACGGCACTTGGAACAACGTGGCTGGTTATCTTAAGCCTGTACACAGTGTAAAACAATTATGGAAATTGTAATTATCTTTTTAATTTCAAGAGCTTCCAGCTGTTTACACTATTCTAATGAAGCTGCTATTGAAATCCAGATTGCTCCCAGTCTTAAATTTAGGTTTGACTCTGGATAGGAGAGATGTAATAAATATAGTGTGGATATTTATTGATATTCACGGTTTGCAACTCCTAGTATTGTCATCACAGGATAAATAACTCAATTATTTATTGAATGAACGAATGTGGTGGGTCTCCTACGTGACAAGCATTGTGTTACCTCCAGGGGATCCTGAGGCCTCTAGTCTGGTGCACTGAAAGCCTTTGAGAAGCTGACAGAGACGACTAGAAAAGAAAGTGGTGTGAAAGACGCAGCCTGGTTTAAAGTCTCCAATGTCAATACTAAGCCCTGTGGGGCAGAATAATATTTCCCAAAGTCCTTTTCAGGGATTCCTGCACATCAAGGAGGACAGAAGGAGACTTTTCAAAAATGCTCTCTTTGTCCATAATGACCAAAGCAAGAGGCATCAAACATTCTCCCCTTCAGTTATATTTTACCCTATAACTTGACCCCAGAGCTGTCTGACATTTCCAGATAGAACTTTTAAAAAGCTACTTAAGATAAATGTTTCTTTTCCAGAGAGACAGCTCTCATCATGTGGCAGCATGTGCCACCCATCACAATGTCTGATCATAGCTGTCTCCTCCAATGGGCCCCTTCTGCCATAAGGATCTTCCAAATGCTTACATTAAATTCCCAGTTTGTTGAGACTAAGTTCCCTCATGCAGTGGTTTCTAAAACTCTTGTGATTTTATAAAGATTTTTTAAAACATGGTGAAACAAATCACTTGACAATCACCTTCGAGACATTCCTTGAACTATTCCCTAACACATTCTTAAACATACCTCCTTGGACTTAGTTAAGCCTGAGGTCACTGAGAACCAAGACACAAAATCCTTTGTGCAGCATTCGACAACGGAGAGCTATATGGTCTGCTTGGTTTTCCAACTCTATGTAGTAGGCAAGGCTAGTGGGATTTATGAAAAATAAACTGTATTGAACAAAAAGTCCAATGAAGATATGATGGCTATCAAGCATATACCAAAATATTACCTCATTTCACTTTGGCTCTACTGTATGTAACAGGGTGTGGGGGGTGGCAAGATAGAGGCTTTCCTACAAAATTTATTTCGTGTATTGATTATGGGTCAATTTTTCTTATTTGCAAGCAAAACAAAGCCCTGTGATTATTTTCTTCAGAGTATTGATACAGAAAGCAAATTCACTCTGCTTTTCCACACAAGGAAAACAAATGACACTGAAATTGGAGGGAAATTAGTGCCAATTAAGACAATTGTGCAGCTGTGAGATGGGGCATGTTTATACTTAGATTGCTGCCCTTATGGTGTGCTTAATAATGGAAAATCTAACAATCTGATGTATAAATCAAAGCTTATAATTTTCAACAAAGTTTTAAATTTTATTTGACAAATGGTGCTATTTTTATTCTGGCTTACAAATTTGAACATATTTGTGTAAATTACTTGAAATGCATGCTGGAGAGTTCACTGTACCATCACATTTTTTCATTTGTGTTCCCCATTCCATCTGTCTTTTTTTTTTTGAGAGAGAATTCTATATATGCTAAAATAGATTATTTCTTAAGGTGTTAATTATGTACAAGAGAAAACCCAACTGCGAATGAATTGTCATCATAAAGGGCTTCACGGTTTTATCCTTGAAGTGCTTTCTTATATGTGGCAGTACAGTCTTAAGAGCCACACACACACGATGATGTCAGTTGCACAGCCAGGCATTTCACATATGAATTTGTAGGTGACTTACAGACATACAAGCAAAAAGGCTCCCAAACAATGAACAAATACATGAAAAGCAATATTTATAGAACGTGGAAATTTATCATCGGCCACATTTCAGGGAGGGCATACTGGTATTTGCAGAAGCCCATGTTAAGATAAAGAAGATCCTCTGGTTGGTAAAAAATTTTGTACATAAAGATTTCCAAAGTTACAAAGTGGAGAAAGAAAGTTATCTTGTTAAACTTAAGGAAAGCATGTTGAGGTCATGCACTAGGCTTTAAGAAGTCAAAAAGTAGAAAACAAAGCTTTCAAAAAGGAGGGAAATTGGCCGACTTTAGGTAAGAAACAGGAAATGAGGGAAGTTCAGGATGACTCAGAAAATGGCTTTCACGCAGATGAAAAGAAAGTTGAGACACCAATAAAATGGGGGAAAATATCACTGATTTAATGGTGGATAAGTTAGATTTCTTGGTTCTAAAACTCACTGTGATGCTTAGCAATAGAATTCCTGAGCAGACCAATAACAAGCAAAGAAATCGAAGCAGGAATATAAAATCTTCCAACAAAAAGCTCCAGACCAGATTGATTCATAGCCGAATCCTATCAGATCTACAAAGAAGGGCTGATACCCATACTACAGAAATTATTCCATAACAGAGAGAAGGAGGGAATTCTCAACTCATTCTATAAAACTAGTATCACCTTGATACTAAAGCTAGGAAAAGAAACAATGAAAAAGAAAGAATACTACAGACCAATATCCTTCACAAATATAGATGTAAAAATTCTCAATAAAATACAAGCTGTTCTCAACAACCCATTAAAAATTAATAATCTAACATGAGTAAGTGGGCCTCATCCCAGGGATGCAAGCATATTTCAACATATATAAATCAATAAATACAATTCACAACATAAACAAAAGCAAAAACAGAGGCCATATGATCATCTCAGTAGATGAAGAAAAAGCTTTTGATCTTTGACTCAGCTCAAAACCCTTCAACAAACTAGGCACAGGAGGAATATCTCAAAATCATAAAAGCCACATATGACGCATCCATGGCCAACATCATGCTGAATGGAGAAAAGGTGAAAACATTCTCCCTAAGAACTGGAACTAGACGAAGGTGCTGCCATCACCACTTCTATTAAACATAGTGCTGCAAGTCCTAGCCAGAGCAATCAACTAAAAAAGCAAATTAAGGGATATACAAATGGGGAAAGAGGAAGTCAGACTATCACTTTTCACTAATGACATGATCTTGTATCTAGAAAATCTCAACGATTCTACCAGGAGACTCCTGGAATTGATGAATAAATTCAGCAGTCTTAAACTACTAATACCTTCTTGTTCATTGACAATTGGAACCAATCACTTTATCCAGTAGTAATCCCCTTCCCTTTCTTGTCTTTTTCAGAAACAGCTCTTAATAACTGGATGTGGTGGCACGTGCCTGTATTCTCAGGTACTTGGGAAGCTGAGGCAGGAAGATCACTTGAGTCCAGGAGTTTGAGATATAGTGAGCTATGATGATACCACTGCAATCTAGTCTGGGTAACACAGTGAGACCATTTCAGAAAGAGCGAGAAAGAGGGATGCAGGAAAAGAAAAGAAAGGAAACAGAGAGAGAAAGGTAGATGGGAAGAAAAGAGTGAAAGAAAAACAGAAAGAAAAGGAAGAGGAAAGGAAGGAAAGAAAAGAAAAAAAAAATAGCTTTTCTAAATTAACAGAGTCCAGACTTGAAGGCCTTAGAAACAAAAATAAGTTCTTAGAATAAATCTCTTCTCCATTCTTAGTTTCCAGACACATGCATTATTGATATGGGAGATAAGACATCATAAACTAGATACTGGTTCAGAGTACCTAGTAAATCTGTGGGGCAGCATAGAAATCTCTTCTAGTTCATTGCTTGGTCTACAATCAAAGTAAGTATTTAAGATAGCCCAGTTCTATCACATCAGGTGTTTCTGCTGACAGTATATGTGGTAAGATTTGCGATTCTTGTGGACATGAGCCTAAGAACATTAATTATTTTGCCCCAATCTAGATCTTTTATTAGAAGCAGTCCTGTTGAATATTATAATGTTGAATACAGCATTCCATAACTCTTTGGATTATAATACTTTAAAAAACATTGTGGGAAAGAAGACAAATGAAAATCTTTAATGTCCACTCCAGTGAACTCAAATTGGTACTGCTTCCACCATGAAAAATCATGAGATATTTCTGTAGGGAAAGGTGCTGCATCAGATGCTGAATATTTGGTCTTTGCTACAGGTAAGTATGCTGTTTGTCAAGTCTGAGTAATCTATTCTAATTATAAGTTCAGGAACCTGGGAAATAACTCTGGAGTTGAGTCATGGACCTAGGGATCTACTTATGAAAGGAAATTGAGCCAAAATTCCATTTATTGCCTGGCCTCGGGAAGTCCTCTGATGAAGTATGAAGTCATTTTAGGACATCTGGGATTTCCATCATGTCAGAGACAGTGCTCCGTTACCCCTGAGATTCCTAGGCATTTCTCCTTCTGTATTGCACAGTCACCCTGCCAGCTGGCTACAGTTCTTGTTTGTACACACACACACACACACACACACACACGTAAAGGCTAGGAAAATTTCATTTGTGTCACTGTTGAATGGTGTTTCCTCAAATGGACCTGACCTCTGGTTTATTTAAGATGTAATCATATGACCTAGATAGTTCTAAGGAAACACACATGCATGAGTCCTGGATGTGGAAATGTGCATCGGATGGCTGTGGTCATATTAGGGCAAGGCTGGTTTTTTTGCTGATGTGATATAGGCACTGGCTTGTGGAAACAATCAGGGTTGGAGGTCCTGATGTTCAGTTCTAACTGTCACAGAAACCAAGCAGTGGTAGGTGACACTCTAGCTACATAAGTCCTACAATATGGTTGAACAATGTTTTTGGATATTTAGCTTCTCTGCTACATTCAATGTCCTTTAAATAAACTTTTTCTCTGTGGAGGTAGTGGGAGTATATTCTGTTCTTTGGAGTAAAAATAACCTAATACTTATTTACTCTAAGGAATTATAAGAGCTCAGGAATATTTAGAGTTTAGTCCATATCTGAAAAAGTGTTTTTCATAAATACCGAAAGACTGGGAGAACCTAAAGATCAATACAGAATACTTATCCAAGCTAAGGAAATATCAGTCAAAGATTGATTATCACCTCAGCCAGGCTTGGTGACTCACACCTGTAATCCTAGCCCTCTGGGACACTGAGGCGGGAGGATCGCCTGAGCTCAGGAGTTTGGAACCAGTCTGAGCAAGAGCAAGGTCTTCTGTCTCTATTAAAAATAGAGGGCCATTGTGGCAGATGCCTTTAGTCTCAGCCACCAGGGAGGCTAAAGCAAGTGGATCACTTGAACCCAAGAGTTTGATGTTACTATGAGCTTTGATGCCATAGGACTCTACCTATGGGGAGAGAGTGAGACTGTGACTCAAAAAAAAAAAAAAATATTCATTACCTCTGTAGAGAAGTGCAATTACTGTGCAAGTATCAAAATCATGTCCTCTCAGTGGAGGAGAATGAGGGCTGAATGAGACCGCAGATCTGAATTTAAATCGTGGCCCCAGCCGCTTACTAGCTGTGAAACCTTTGAAAGTCGCTTAATCTCTTGTAGTCAATTTCATATCTTTCAAGTGGGGACAATAATACTTGACTTGCAGAGTTATTAAGAAGATTTGATGAAAAAAACTAAAGTGCCTGCCACAATATTTGATACATAGATGCTCTACAAATACGAATTTCTTTACTCCACAGTCTTATACTTTTGTATATAGACAGTGACAGTAAGCTTCTTACAAAAGGAATTAAGGAAACATTAAATTCTATTAATTTTGGTTTGAGTTTTTTATTTTGACTTTAAAGACCTAAAAAGGGATACCCTCATATATTATTGGTAGAAATGGAAAGTAGTGTAGGCACTATGGGAAAAATTATGAAAGTTCCTCCAAAAAACTACAAATAGAACTACCATATGATCCAGCAAATGCATTGCAGGGTGTATACCCAGAAGAAAGGAAATCAGTAGATCAAAGAGATGTCTGCACCCCCATATTTACTGTAGCATTATTCATAATAGCCAAGAAATGGAATCAACCTAATTGCCTATCACTGGTAAATGGATAAAGAAAATACATTATGTATATGCAATGGAGCCATAAAAAACTATGAAATCCTGTCATTGGCAACAACCTGGATGGAACTGGAGGATACTATGTTAAGAGAAGTGAGACAGTCACAGAGAGATAAACATCACATATTCTTGCTCCTATGTGGAAGTAAAATAAAAGATTGAATGCTTTGAGGTAGAAAGTAGAACAATGATTGCCAGAAGCGGGGAAGGGTAGTGAGAAGAAGAGGGTAAAGAAGGGAAGGCTAATGATACGAAAGTATAGTTATCATGAATAAGATCTACTATTTGGTAGCACAACAGGGTCACTATAATCAACAATAATTTATCATATATTTTAAATAACTAAAAGAGTGGAATTGGAATGTTCCTAACACAAAGAAAAGATAAATAATTCTGAAGGGAGGAATACCCCAATTACCCTGATTTGATCCTTACACATCTTTTGCCTATATCAAAACATCACATGTATTCCATAAGTACATGTATATGAAACTATTATAAAATGAAAATTAAATACTCATGTTTTATAGTACAGAAATACCTTCTGCTGGGAAGTGTTAATCCCTTCACTATGTCAACTTTAACTTACCAACAAGTTATTTAATATATAAACACTAGCAAAGTTTTATCTATACTAAGTGGTTTGATTCCTAATCTAAGTAATGGGATGGGATCATAATAATCTAACCATCTCCAAAGTGAGGTCCTGAGAGAGCAGTGCTGTTATAACTCACTTGGTGAACCCAGCAGGAACCCAGTAGCATAAGTCAACAACAACAACAACCAAGTGCAGGCATTCCCCAGATACTAACTTCCCAGTCAAACCTTTGTAAAAGGACTTCTTTATTTTGAAATTATTTAAAACTCAAAAGAGGTTGCCAGAAAAGTAATACAGAGTCTTCACCCACTCTTCACCCTACTTTTACCTCTGAAATCATCTTACAGCACCTTAATACATTGTCAAAACTATGAAATTGATGCTGACATAATAATATTAGTATTGTATTCTGATACAATAGTATCAATTTAAATATCAACCCAATTTATATTTCACCAGTTTTTACAGCCCTATCAGTTTTTAGTTTCCAAAGGTATAGAATGCAAATATCTATTGATCTATACTTTATTGGACAACAAAAGTAAATTAGTTTCTTCCACACTCAATACAACATATTAAACAAAAGGATTGTATACAGAATGCACTCTTTAAATTGCATTCTGTATACAATTGGGTAGATTGTTGGAATTGTACGCTAGGCATTTTGAAAACTTCACTAAGTGAGTATGCATTTAAACGCTCCTCTATTTACAATTTTAAGTTTCCACCTAAAATAAGTTAAATCACTTATTTTTGATAGTTACCTTCTTGTATATTATTTATAAGAAATTTATTTATTGGTCTTTTTCTGTGTTTAGCATGGCATAGCATGCAAATTCTGCATGTTATTGCTTAAAAAGCAATGGTGGTGTGTGTGTATTTTTAAAACAATCACTGATGGTCAGGAAGCTGTAAATTCACTGTAAATTCTAATGTTAAAGTATGCTATTATATTTGTGTTTACTGAGTTTTAGTTTAATTTCATAAAATTTGCTAGTGTTAAGTGGATTAAAAAAATGTGGCTTATGTACACCAATGAGTACTACTCTGCCATAGGAAAGGATGAATTCATGCGTTTGGCAACAATTTGGATGGACTGGAGACCTTATACGAACTGAAGCATCCCAAGGTTGGAAAAACCAACATCACATATACTTGCTGTTAAACTGGAACCAACTCGTGAGCACACAGTGGGAGGAAGAAGGAGTAGAAGGGTAAAAACCTACCTAATGGGTGCAATGAACACTATTTGGGTGACAGGCATACTTATAGTACTTACAGCTATTACTCAAGCATTACAAAAGTGATCCATGCAATCAAAAACATTTAATTCTTTGAAATTAAAAAGTTAAAGGAAGATTTATATGCTTATCATAAAATATTTTATACAGAGAGAAAAAAAGGAAAAGAAGGATGTTACTACACAGTGGGCATCAGGGGAAGTATGGAACTTAGGGGATTCTCCAGGACAATTGTTAGTATTTCTATACAGTGATAGCAAAATAGAAGACTACATCAAGCCAATGCAGTAAGGACCAGTAATTTCTTACCCCCTTCAGGAATAAAGGACTGGGTAATAAAACTTCTTAAAAACAATGAAGCAAGCAAAACACACTCATGATCCTTGGAGGGACCAATTAAAATATAGTGGAATAAAGGAATGAAGAATATCAAAATGGCTTCATAACTGGTGACAGAAATTAGGACTATAGTAGCTAGGGATATTGCTTTGCTATTTATTTGTATATATTAAATATACCAATATTTTCTTATCCATTCTCCCAATTTTATATGGGATGTGTTGGTGATTTTTTAACCAACTATCATTCTGTTATGAATTTATAGGATTTTAAAAAGAGATCATGACTGCCAAGAAAGGAATGACCATTATTCATAAACAGACATGGTGTCACATGGGAATTTGTGTTACTTTTGCCTATAGCTCTAGTGAGGTTCCACAATGACAGGAAATCATAAGGTATTTGCAGAGAAAGAAAGAAAAACTACTATCTACCTGTAGCAGCTGTAAGAATACCCTGGGGCATCAACAGATAGCAGTATCAAGCACTGTGAAAGGTCAGGAATTTTACTCTGCCTGTGTTAGCTGGTTACATAAGTGCTAGCAGAAGACATGAAACTCTTGGGTCAGAGACACTTTATTCCTTATGGCACAGTAGGCAGCATGGGCATCCTTTTGCTCAAGTACTGTAGTAATGACATTGAGCCACATAGGTAGATGTTGCACACTCAGTGGCTTTGTGTCACAACTAAGAAATCCTGGATTTAGGAAATCCTAGTGTTATAAGAGGACTACTAGAAAACTTGAGCAAACTTTGCCTGGGAGAAGACATAATGTTTATTATCCTAATTGGAAAAGATATCTACTCAGTACCAACCTTATCGCTATCTTTCAAGGCTATTCGCTAGTAAAATAACCTTGGAAAGATAGTCCAGAACAAAAACTGATATAAAATGTGCAGAAGTGAGCTGTGAATTGTCTTCTAATAAGGTGATGTGTTTGTGCTAAATTGCTTCCTACTCAATTTAGTTCCATTTTCCTAAATAAACACTGACAGACATTTTGTTTTTGGACCCTACCTAAGACAATAAAACACAAAATAAAGAACTAAATGGGAAGAAAATTATTACAAGATAGGACAATTAAGATGCCAGTACCTAGGAGGAGGTCCCCCTGGCACATCATAATTAAGTTCACTAAAGTTAATATGAAGGACAAAATTTTGAAAGCAGCCAGATGCAAGAAATCCATAACCTATAAGGGGAAGAATATTAGAATAACTGCAGATCTCTCTGATCAAACCTTTCAAGCTAGAAGACAATGGCCATCAACTTTTAATCTCCTGAAACAAAATAACTTTTTTTTCTTATAGACACATTACATTTATTCAGAAAGATATAAGTACCTCAAAGGTATAAAAGTGAAGCTAACATTTCAAATAAAGCTAGCATTTCAAGGTTAGGCAAGTTTCATGTTACAGAACATAAAGCTGATAAACAACAGAAAGTTATTATAAAGCACACAAATCAGAATTTCTGGCTTGCCAAGTTTGCCTCTTTGATCATGCCTTTACCCTTATCAACAATAATTCCACAGTAAGTATTGAATATCATAATTAAGTTGGTTTACTGAATAGAAAAATGAAAATAGATGCGATATTAGAATTGTTAGGTATGAGCTTTTCTGATTTCAGAGCAAACTTATAGCTTCCTTAGGCGAATAAATATAATTTCATTTAAGATGATTACATGGAAAAGAAACAAAACAAAAATAGAATTTATATATCTTTAACTGACTTGTAAGACAGAAATCAAGTAAAAAATCATTATGTGATATGAAATTTTCAGGTTCTAATAGCTATAATTTTAAAACTACATCTTATAATTTATTCTAAATTCTCAATGGCAATAAAGCATATCTTACAAATAGTAACCTTTCAAGAAATCTGTCAAATGATAAAAATGCTATCCAATCTACAAATGTTAGAGACTACTATAATAACATGGGTTTATGTAAACTGACCTGGGTCCATATGGAGGGGAAAAAGTGTGACCAAAGAAGTGTCTATATATATATCCATCCAACTTCTCAAACACTCCATCATTATCTACTTGATATTCTTTCATGTCTTTAAGATAATCTTTAACATCATTAACAAAG
>CAUYRH010108636.1:0-75036 GCA_963574655.1 Perodicticus potto
ACAGGCGCCCGCCACAACGCCCGGCCATTTTTTGGTTGCAGCCGTCATTGTTGTTTGGCGGGCCCAGGCTGGATTCGAACCCGCCAGCTCAGGTGTACGTGGCTGGCGCCTTAGCCTGTTGAGCCACAGGCGCCGAGCCAGCAATCAAATTAATTTTATCCCATGACAAATTTTATCCCATGGGTTTACTTCTATCCCAAAATGCCTCTCTTTCCATGTGTGACTTTATTCCCATGTGCAATTTCCTATTGTTCTTCTTACCGAAAATAGCCATTTCCCCTCTTTTTGCCTCTGCCTGGTTAACTCCTCCTTATTTTTAAGACATAATTTGAATGCAACCAAAGGAGGAGCATCTTCCTGGTTTGAGTAGATAGCCAGAACTTCTATCCTCATAGTAAATGTACTGGGAGATCATTATATGTGCCAGTTTATATTGAAATGATCTGTTGACTTGTGTATATTCATCTACTAACCTGCAAGTTCCTGTGTTCAGTGTCATAGGTATGTTTTATATCTCCAGTGCCTACCACAGGGTGCTGTGCATATAAATGCTTGAGCGTATGTGTTGATACCTACTGAACAAAACAAAAAGCTCATCTCATATTTATCAGAGTCTAGAATGATGAATGAAATGAAGGGAAATAATTTTTTTGATGTACACGAATGGTGGGAAATTATACCAAAAACCCAAGGGATTCACTGGGTAAATTAGTTTGTTAGCGAAGGTATGACCCAACTCTTCAGCTCGAATACACAATGAAATATAGACCTTGTCCAGATTGTAGGTTAAGATATGCTAAGTAGCAAAATATATAAATAGATGAATCAATCAATCATAAGCACAATATCACCACAAGGAGACCTTTTGAGAAAAAGTAAAGGGAGATGCCAAGTATCTAGAGATACTTGATGTCAAAAGATGTCATAGTGATATAATGGGATAGCAAAATTATAGAAAAGTAGACAGGGTTCATGACTGGCATTCACTTGTTCAGCATTTCCATAAATTTGCATTGATTGTGCACTATGTGCCAGTTCCTGTTCTTTGCACTATAAATGCTCATACCAACAGTTGCTTAGTCAAAAACTATTCTCTACCCATCCAAGACCAGAAACGTGGGAAAGAATCTCTTATATCCTGGCAAGATAGATCCTTTCCAAGCCTTCTGTTCCTCTAATCTTCCTGAACATCTTTTTAAGATATTCTTTCTATAAATGAATAAATGAATATCTGTTGGTACAGTCCCAGGAGGAAATAAAAGTGTTCATAATTTAGATCACTTCTACAAGTCTGGTAAAAGCCAAGTGCTATAGATAAAGTTTATATGTACTCAAGGTTGATCAGCTTTCATAAAAATGCACCAGAAATATAAATACAAATATAACAAAAGTTGTTGAACTCAGAGTCTCTGCTTTCCACAAGACATAAATCAGAAAGGTGGTAGAATCAATGCATTAGGTTGCACAGAATCTTGAGCCTCTTATTTAAAACCTGATGTTGAGTTTACACTATCTTGTTTAGCCTCTTATTATTTCAGAGGTTTTTGTCTTTTTTCACCCAATGACACTGAGGTATCTTGAAACTGAAGTCATTTCTTTGTCTTTGCTTACCCAGAATAGATTTTGGCACAGGATACATATTTACTTACAGTCTGAGTAGGCTTTACAGAGACTTCTATGGTAAGAATGTAAATAATAGAGAGTCATGGAGGAGAGTTTGTAAATCTAGAGTATAAAGGCAGGGCATAGATCCATATGGGTGAGGAACATACTCAAGTACTCAATAGTCCAGAGGAGCTGTCTTTATCTACCGATCACTTTCTTTCTCTTAGATGATTGGCCATTATCTCCTTCTCATGGCTTTAATCATCCATTTCCTATAAAAAGAATATAGGATTGTGCCCTTGGTTTCTCTTTGGGAATTCCATCTGTGCCCATGACTCTAGCTGGTGTCCATTCATTATTTTTCCATGAAGTTAACCCCAGACTCTACTAATTCTCTGGAAGATGTCTATAAGCCTAGAGCAAAGAAAACAGAACCCCGAGCATCTGAGAGAGGGTGGGTAGAAGAGATGGAATCCCCACAGTAATACCTAGGTTTGAGTTCATGTCCTTAGAGTAGGCAGCAGTTCCACAAGTACCTTGTGACCACAGAGGTAGCAAGTTGTAGCATTAAAAATAACCTTTTACACCTACATGGAAATATCTGGCCTCTATCAGTATTACCAGACTTTTCTAGGCTTTTCTTTCAGGAGAAGAAAAATGAAAAAATGATTTTGAAAATAATTAGTGAAGCATAAATCAAATAAAATTTCTGAAATGCCTGCGTAGTACTTGGGACTTAGTAGTTGCTCAGAGGTTCTTGATCCTTTCTTGTCTTTGTCCCCCATACTGACAGGCTTCAACAGGCATCACTAAGTGGGACTGTGACCAGGCAAATGATTCAGAACCACCTGGCCTGCATCTTGTGCCTGCTGAGCTAGGTTGAGCCAATTCCTGAGGAAGCTATGGACGTCAACTAGAAGTTGGGCAGGAGTCAGAGTGAGATGTATTAGCATGATATTGCATGCTGCAAGAGCATCAGAGATGGAGGGACTATATAAACTCAGGGGAGACTTGGCAGGATAGTGTAAGTAATAATTGGGCCATAAAATGTAATATTGTTTTCATTTTTATTGAGACCTATATGTCTAAGTCCCATTACCTTGTCTTTTTCTTCAGTTTCATAACTAAGAGAAAATTAGTGGTTGGTAGTTATATCCTACAAATGGCAGCTCCTTTTTTTTTTTTTTCCTTCCTTCTGTAAGGTTTTCCTGGGTTGTGATTTCATTTCTCCCTCAGTCAGAAATATTAGACCTCAGTATAGTTTAAGGTTTGTGTTTGAGAAACCAGCACAAGAGGTAAGGTGAGGAAACTTGCCTCAATGACTGCCAGAGTGCCACTGCTTCCTGAAACCCAAGGAGCCGGCCTCCCCAGTGTTATCCTTCCAAAGAAGGGTACAAGTCATATCTACCAAGTATAGAACATTAATGTCTTAACAAAATAAATAAGTAAATGAGGTGAAAGCTATATTAATTAGTTCAATGTAACCATTCAAAATTGTATAAAAAAATCAACACATTGTACCCCACAAAAGCATAAATGTATTCATGATCTATGTGTATATGACTTAATAAAAGGGAAAAAAAGGAAAATTATCCTCTTCCCTGGTATACTGGAATATATGTGCATACAGTTAAAAGAAGAAAATGTCTCCAGAGAAGTGAGGGAGAGATGTGTTTGGTTGCAAGATATACTAGCCAAGTGGGAGGAGTTGAGGCAATAGGCATAATTAATCAAAATTAATTCCCAAAGCAGGTAATTGTTGTATTGGCATCTTTCCAGCTCCTTGTAAATCCTTTCAATAGCTGTCTTCAGGAGGAATGGGTATAAACACCTTTTATAACAAAAAGCCCTAGGAATCTAAACATTCTCAAAAACACTACATACATTTCTATCTTCTTTAACCTCATATACCCAAATACCATATACTGCTGTATGCCACACTTAGGGCTATTAAAAGGTTAATATAGTTGAGAATGCCAAAGTACATCCCACTCAACCTCTAACTTTACAAAAGAATAAACGAAGCACAACAGACTTATCCAGTATCAAACAATAATTGGTACTCAAGCAAAGTCTGCTATCATCCCTATTTTGTAGCAATGTATATTTTTATTTTTCCCTTGAGTCTTAAGGGCTTAACATAGAAATGCCATGTAATCGGGGGCCATGACTTCTCTCTCCTCCTTTTATTTTTTTTTTTAATTATTTTTTATTGAGTCATAACTGTGTACAATAATTCAGTCATGGAGTACAGTGTGCGGGCTTCACATACAATCGGAGATATTTTTATCAACCTGATATAACATTCATGATATTTTCTCATTTACTATGTGAAAACAATTTTGATCCGTATTTAGAAGTTTTCTCCTGACCCTTCAAATATGCACCACAAGTGTGATCTCACCCTTTATCCTCTCATTCCTTAAATATGGGAAGTTTTCACACATTATTTCTTTAATTTTTTTTCTGCCTGTCTTTCTCTCTCTACCTAAGATGTGTACACTACAACACTTGATAGCATCTCACATTTTTCTAATGCTCTTTTCATCTCCCTTAATCCTTTCACTCTGCATTCTGTGAGCTGCATAATCTCTATCCATCTAGGTTCAAGTTTGCTAATTCTTTCTTCTGAGGGTTCAAATCTGTAATTGAGACCCTCTAATGAATCTGTTGTTTCAGTTATTGTAATTTTCATCTCCAGAATTTTCACTTAGTTCTTTTTGAGAATATTTTCTGCCTCTTTACTGATAGTCTGTCTTCAATGCAATACTGTCAGCCTATCTTCCTTTACTTTAGTAGTGCCTCTCTTTAGTTCTTTGAACAAATTTATCATGGCTATTTTGAAGGTTTCCATTCTTAAATCCAATGTCTAGTCACTCTAACAAGTAGCTCGTGTTGCTTTAAATTTTTTCTGGTGTATGACTTATACTTTTCTCTATCCTTGGATTTTTTGTTGAAAACTTGACACTTTAAAGGCTGCATTGTAACAATTTTGTATACAGTTCCCCCAGCCTGTTATTGTTCTATTATATTTTGTTATTTGATTAACTACTAACTATATTATTTTAGTGGAGCCTTCTTCCTCCACAGTATTAAAGTCTCTGACATTACTCCTTGGGGTGCCCAGCCTTAAATATCCCTAAAGTCACCTTGAAATGACACTGGTTTGGGCAAGGGCCCCTTTTAAGTGTCTGTTCCCCTGAATACACCCTAGCTCTTGACTTCCACCAATTGTGAGTTTAGGGCATTACTGTCATCAACAATGCCCTGAGTCATAAATTGCTCCGTGGACTGAATCAATCAAATTTGGGATTTCTCAAAAGGACAGTTCCTGAAGGTAAGTGTTTGAGAACTGTTCTAACTCCGAGTGGACTGCTCCTAGAATTTACAGTAACTCTCCAAAGAGAGATCTTCAGACTAATTGGAGGAAAATCGCAACACACCTTTACCTTAATACCAAATAGAAATATTGATGCAGACATTCTTACCTTGATCCTGGCCTGATCTCATCTGGAAGTTGATCTTTCACCATTATGTATAATGTTAGCTGAAGGTTTATTATAGTAACACTTGTCAGTTTGAGAAGGCATTATTTTTCATTCTTAGTTTATTTAGAGCTCACATATGAATTGATTTTTGTCTAATTTATTCTATTCGTCTCTTGTTAAAATCATTTGATTTTCCTCTTCATTCTGTTAAGGTAGTGAAAAACATAGATTTAGTTTTGATTCCTTGCCTTCCTTAGATACATTTCTCTCCATATAGTTCCTGTATTTCCAATGAACCACCCACCAAATTCCAAACTCTACTTGCCCTGAATTTTGACTTCTACCTTCTCAACTTTTTTTCTTTCCATCTCACATTGCTTAGATGGAAAATGCTTCTTGAGTGAAGAGGCATTGTCATCAGTCATTGTGCTCAGCTCATGAGTTTCCTTTCTCTTGGCCACTAGGTTCATGTGTTTCTTTCCCCCAGACAAATAATTTAAAATAGTTGGCTCACATTTTGTCCAGTTTACTCTTTACTGTTGTTTATAGCAGGTGGACTCCAACATACTGAGCAGCAGAAACTCATGGATAAGTACTGAACGATATTCTTGCTAGATAAAGAATTCTAGTCTGGCCTTTTTTTTTAAAAAGTCATTTTAAATATGTAATCATATAACAAAAAGGCAGACAATGGTCTTATTGTTACTCATTTATGGAGATGTCTGTCTTTTTTTTTCTGGCTGTTTTCAGTGTATTCTATTTGTCTTTGGTATTAATCACCTTAACAACAAAATAGATACTAAAATTTTAATATTTAAAATTTTATCCATGGAATTATAGAGCTCCTTAAATATGTCTTTATTTCTTTTGTTTCTTTAAAAAAAATTCTCAGCTGATATTTTTTTCCCCAAATATAGTAGGTTTTCTCCTTCTGGTGTTGTAACTACACATACATTAAACTTTACTTTTTTTATTCTTATAAGGTTCTTTCACTATCTGTGTGGTTTTGTCTGAATATTGTAACTTAACTGTCTTTCACTTTTATAATCTTCTTTCTTAATTTACCTAACCTATGAATAAATCCATCTATTGAATTGTGTGTACTCTTATTATTTTTATGAGTTTTAGTTTTTATTATTTCTAAGGCTTTCACTTTAGGTGCTATTTACAGATTATAGTTCTCTGGGGGAGATTTATATGTTTTCACTGATTTTTTGAATGTTTTAAAGGCAGTTATTTTGAAGGCAGTGACAGATTACTCCTTTACTTGGAAATGCACGCATTCTTCCAATTGTTATTTTTTCCCTTCTTATTAGTTTTCAATTATTTGTTCCTGTACCTTAGTGTTTCTGATGAATTTTATTTGATGTGCAGGGACTTCTGTAGACATTAGATGATGTTTCTTTCTTCAGAAAGGATTTAATTTTCTTCTGAATGAATTTTTGAAAAAGAGCATATCAATTTCATTTATTAAGATATTGAAAAGATAAAATGCTGAAATTCAGACTTTTGAGGATGGATTTATTCCTAGTTTTCCTTTAATTCTAAGGGGCAACCCTTCCCACTTCCAAAATAAAAGCTGAATATATTTATTCATCCCTGTGAGGGAACACTGAATCACAGTTTTTACTTCTCTGCTCTCTGGTGCTTACAAAACTCTCCTTAACCTTTTCATCATCTTGGAAACCACTTTCTGCCTGTGTTCCTTTGCTCCCGTGCAGCACGGAATCCAGCAACCCACATGTAGGCGCAGTCACCGGGGATGCCGGGCTCGCATCTTTGTAGCGTCTTTTCCTCCACATCGTTGGCCCCACAAGCCCTGAAAACTAGTTAACCTTGATTCTGAATAGTTTATTTTCTCTGCCCCACATTTTCTCGTCTATTTTGCTTGTGCATTCTGCCTCATGCTCTTCATTGAAAAATCTCCAAATTGGACACTCAGTGAAAAATTTTTTCCTCCTTTCAATATGTTCCTCTCTCTCTAGAGTCCTAATTCGGCTTTTAACAAGTTATACACAGAAAAAGGATCTATCTGTTACAAAGTACCCCACTATTTATAGAAGAAGAATTTTCCCATTCTTCTCCTTCTTTTTTTTTTTAAATGCTCTCAGTTTTTGCTCTTCTCAGTTTTCCTGTGTTTTTCTTGTCTCTCTTTTTCATCGGTTGGTATAGTGACGTAGGCCAGATCCTTTTTTTTTTTTTTGGAGTTTTTGGCAGTGGCTGGGTTTGAAACCACCACCTCTGGTGTATGGGGCCAGTGCCCTACTCCTTTGAGCCACAGGCGCCACCCATAGGCCGGATTCTTGAATCTCTGAATCGTCACCAGCTGCCTGCTATTTGGGGATGTAGAGAAAGATACATCCAGAAACAACCTATTTGCAAACTCCTATACGAAAACTCGGGCCTTGGCCTCTTGGCCGTCTCTTTGTCACAGTGACAGGGGCTCGTTCATTGTCTATGGTGAATGTAGAGACTTGGGGCTCTGTAAGCCTGTATCTTGCTTTCACTCTGTAAACCTCTCTCTTTCTTTCTCAATGAACCTTGTTTCTCACTTGCCTTAAAAAATAAAAAAAGAAAAGAAAACCCTGGCCTCCAGAAGATTAAGGACATACACAAGCAGGAATATGAAAGCGTTCTTTTCTTTCTTCCTCATCGTCCTTATCCCTGGGCTTTTTTAGCAAAGAGAGAAACATCCGGGAGAGGGGGACAGGGGAGCATTGTGCTTTAAAATATCATCTGAGTGGGATGATAGAAGCCATCCAGAGAGGTAAGAGTTCTAATAAAGACAAAATAACGAGAGCACACACAATGCATTTCAAAACTTTAAGCTCATTAAGCCTTTCGCCCCATGGAAGGCCTCCCGCAGATGAAACTCCACGGAGCCTTGAATCACTCCTCTATCAAAATCCACCTTCTTTTCCCTCCAACTCATTTCCTTTGTTCTTTCTACCATCACTGGATGATATTTATTATGAATCTAAGTACATGTAGCTGTTTAAATATCATACAGGACGACCCTCCTGCTCTTTGCTGCCACGTGGCCTGAAAGGAAATGTGAGATTGTGGAAAACGACACACTCGCGTAGGAAGAGAGAGAGAGAAGACTTAGAAGATGCAGAAGCAAAACCCAAGCCTGCGAGTAATGAAATAATTCACTGTACCCGTAATAAATTCAGCGTTTTGGCTTCACGCTGAGAAATGGAGCGAGGCCTGGATAGGGAAGTAAATTTTCTCATTGGGGAAGGCTTCCTACTGCTCAAGACACAGGCATGAATCAGCCTGCAGAATATTTTTCAGGACTCAGATGGAATCTTCCCACTTCTCAATATTCAGTTCTCTTTCTTCCCACTTCATCTGCAAATCTCTCTGCTCACCCCCATTTTTAAGCAACATTCAGATCCTCCCCCAGTTGTATAATTATGTTGTTAAAGGCAAAGAACGTTTAATATTAGAACTGGAAGGAAGCTTATATATCATATTGTCCAGGGATGAAAACTAGGCTTTATCTCCCACACTGGATCCAATCAATCAAAAGAGATTACTTGGAAAGCTGAGTTGAGAAGGTTGTAATACTACGTTCAAGCGCCATGGAAAGAGTGGGTAATGATTTATCACAAGAAGATAGACTAGAGATTAACATGTTTACCAGGGATTTGCTATGCTGGATTTGAGCCAACTCCTCCTTTATTTTTCAAGTGAGTAAAATGGAGCCCAGAGGGTCAAATGACGTCCCTAAGTCAACAACTATTATTGGTAATATTAAAAATTGAACCGAGGTCCTCTTCCTCAGTCTCTCAGAGCAATGCTTTTCTGCTTTGGTCCATCACATTTTAAATCACAGAGTAAAATACTAGAATATTCTACAATTCCACGGTAAAATAGTGAAGTGCACTAACTTTAAAATCTAATTTATCTTTTTATGGCCAGACTCCTGGTGCTTAGAACCAATAGAAACCTGAGTACAAGAGTTTCAATCCCAGATCTGATACTTTTCACCCACCAATGCCATAACTTTTTTATCTGAAAATTGCATTGATTATATAAATAAATGCAATAAATTCACCTGAGCCAGGATCTGATGCAGTAAGTGCTCAGTAAAGGTCTCGTCTTGACCTTCACCGTCCATTGTTCTCCTATTGAGATCCTTGATCTCTGGACTTAACACAAAAAAACTAATCCATTCAGCTCACTAAAGTTGTAACCGAAAGTGGTGTCTGTACAAAAACTAGAGAAGGGCCCAAATCTGACTACTATTTGGATTTATTCAAATAATTTACCTGATCCAGGAACATGCTGTCTCTTGGAGCCTCATACATTTTACTTCGAAGAATGGAGTTCCTGATAACTAGCAATCTTTAGGTCTGTTAATATTTCATAACTTGTTCTTACGAAGTTCAGGGGGATTCTGCCCCGTACTGTTACTGGAAAAGAGAAAAAAAAAATGATGTATCAGAATCAAGAAGCCTGTGATAAGAGACTCAGAGCTGCTGACCAGGAGTGGTGCTTGATTCTTTCACTTTTAAATATTAATAGCATAAAATTCCCTCTTTTACTGCCCTAATTCTTGAAGCTTCTAAAAGATTCTGCAAGTGGGAAGGATCTGTGGCTCAAAGGAGTAGGGCGCCAGCCCCATACGCCGGAGGTGGTGGGTTCAAACCCAGCCCCGGCCAAAAACTCCAAAAAAAAGATTCTGCAAGTCATTGGCTGATTTCAAGGGCATCCGCACCTTGATAAGGTGTGGACATCTCATCTTACACTGGTCTAACCTGTGTACCGTGGGGAGTGCACCTGCTACAGGGAGACGGGAGGGGGAGACCTGATGAGACACGGAAGCACCAGGAGAGAGCCTTGCCCCCCGATGCCTCCGCCAGTGACGCTGATCACCTTAGTGATGACTCTAACTGGAATTTGTCCTGTTTACCCCATAGAGGGGAAGCCCTATCTGGGAACAGACAATCTGTATGTGACTCCCAGGGAATCCCAGACATTCAACATAAGATGACACATTCATCATGCAGCAGTTGGTTTAGAATTTGTGGAAAGAAATGTTAACTCGTTCACTGATGAGAAAGTCATCACTTACCCACGGGTACTTACCTTCTTCAGTACTGTCATTCGAGGCCTACCACGCATGCTTCTCCTGGTAAGTGAAGACCTTACTAAGGTTGTGTTTAACAATCACGTGTTAGGCAGGACTTCTTAGAGTGAGATTTCTTCATGACCCCTTGTAAAGTCCTTCAAAGGGTGTCAGGAGGTTGATGCATTTTCCCTGTTATTCTCTTGATAACAGAATGTCTGTATTCAACAGAAGGCCGTGATTCTCAAAGTTGCATGTTTGAAGAGTTGCTTGAAATGCAATCATTTCTCACAGACCTCAAGAAAACGGCCGCAGATCTCAGTCTGAGAAACGCCGACTTCAGAGAGCAAGATCGTATCCTTGAAAATGTCCTCTATAAAAAACGATCACTGTACAATAGGTTTGTAGAGTAAAAGTGAAGCCTATACATTCTGGGAAAGAAAACTTTGCAAGATTATCATTGAAATAAACCTTGAAATGTAACAAAAGTGAGAATGTGCTGGATGTGTGTTCATGAACGTGAATTTGAGAAAATGGTTCTTTAGGGATAACCAAGTACATTCATGTATCTATTGCATCCTTTAATTCTTGCAACAATCCTGTGTTCTTTGTAACATTATCTTCCTGGAATCACCTGCACCAGCTTTGGAAGTGCTGACATTCCAGCTCTAGTCACATGACGGCAGGTGTCACTAATGCTATCTTGCTGTCGTCAGAGTGAGTGCTATTTTCCTGTTACGTGACTGTGGACTTCTTTCTTTTTGTTTTTTTTAGAGACACAGTTTCACTTTGTCACCCTCAGTAGAGTGCTGTGGCATCACAGCTCACAGCAACCTCCAGCTCTTGGGTTAGGTGATTCTCTTGCCTCAACCTCCCAAGTAGTTGGGACTATAGGCGCCCGCCACAACGCCCGCTATTTTTTTGTTGCAGTTTGTCTAAGGCCAGGTTCGAACCCTCCACCCTCAGTATACGGGGCCGGCACCCTACTCACTGAGCCACAGGCACCACCCCATATGTGGACTTCTTAAAAATCACCAAGATAATAGGGTAGATGTTATTTCTGTGAGAACCATAAGGGTAAGGTTCATATCTTCTTTGGGACTTTCTGGGACCTGGTCCCTTATGTCATTACTAAGAATTGATTTTAAACTGTTGTTTATTTTAAGCTATTTGATTATTATTTCTTAGCAAGACATAGCTTATCTTAAATAACTAAATCAACAAGTGTTTAATAAATTTTATTGTATGTTTAATTCTGAAAAACCTTCAAATGGTCTAAAACAGTATTTCCCAGAGTATAGTTCAAAAGAAAACTAGTCATCTGGACCCTGGGGCAGGGGGAGGAAGAGAAAGAGCACCTAATTTGTTTAACAGAAAAGCCAAATTGTCACCTGTTTGAAGATTCACAATGATGCCTTTAAAAGGTATAAGGAGTGAGGGAAAGAAAATTAAAAAAAGAAAAGAAAATAGTGACTAATTCTCACATAAATTGGATTCAATTTTAACCAAAGTACATTACCTAAACATTAATTTTTAATTCAACTTCTTAATATGTTGTTTAGGATATTGTATCCTCATTTATAAGTGAAATATATTTGTAATTTCCCTGTATAACAATATATTTTCTCCAATCTTAATATCAGGTGTATCCAGATTAAGTAGAATGATTTTGAAACATTTCTTCTTTTTCTATTGTCTATAAGATTTGGCATGATCTGTTTTTTGGAATTATCTTTTACTTTTATTTATATAATATTAATTGTCTATTTTTTGAGACTGGGGAAAAAATAAGTTAACTGATGACTCCATACTGAGCCTCAGAGTCAAAACATTCTATAATGGACATACTCTTATTTGACAATGTGAACATTACTTTCTTTGCATTATTATTATTAATATTGCTTAATATTTTGATGCAGTAATTGTCTGATTTATTTTCTGAATGTATTTATCTTCATTCATTCTTTACGAGGTTTTTGTTTCTAGCCCTTATTTTAAACATTGTTGGTGTTGTTAAATTTTAAGCCTTTTTAATTCTGTGAAGGCAAAAAGTAGAAACCTAATAAACACATGTATATGTAAAAATAAAAAAAAAAGGTATGAGGAGTTCTACAATATAAATACGTTCATTTCAAACAGTGTGTGTTAGATTTATTTACCTCTGTGGGTGTGTCTAGAAGTGTATGTCAGGCTCATGACTCAGTTGTGGGAACTAAGGAACACAGTCCCTGACGCCTCCTCCACGTTTCCCAGTGTCCTTCCAAAGTTTCTGGTGGCCCCAGCTCTTCCATTACCTGAGAAATGACTCTTCCAAAGTCCAGTCTCTCTTGTTCACTGAAGCTGAGAAAATGAGATAATTGCTAACAGTGGTCTTTCTTCTGGCAAGAGTGACCCAAGCAAAGATTTGTGTTTCTTTATTTAATGCAACATGTTATTATCACAAGTGTTGTTTACCTCATTAAAGGATAAACTCAGTGTCACCCATAGGGAAATGTAACAGCCAATTATGTGTATTTTGAGTAAATTATTGAGCCGTCCATGGCTGCAAAACATTGCAACATAGGCTTCTATTCATAAATTTAAATATGTGTTAGCCATTATTATTATTATTATGTCATCTAATAATAAGTCACCTTATTTTATGGAATGCTTGCATTTTGATCATATGAATGTATGTTATATTTTCATTAAGTGAAGCATGTTTAAAGGTAACCAGTGCAGCTGGAGGTTTAAAAAAATCTGGGCTAAAACTTAAACTCAGAATGAATGATTACTTGCGATCTGATGATAACTACCCTACTGACCAAGGATATAGTTTTTCCTTTTACGTTGTGTGTTCTGAAATTGAGAGCATAGCAGACGTGTGGCCGGGCACCCACATGGAGGGTATAATGTTAAAATAGAGAAAGAGTGAGGGAATGGCCGAGTCTAATGTGATAAGACATGGCGGAGAAGGCAAGGCGCCATCACAACTAAAGGAAGAGCATCAGTATGTTCCAAAGTCTTTTCCCTCCAGGAAAATCTCCAGAAACTACATAGCATGTTTTATTGTTGAGACTCTTATATGGGAACATGTTTCCACTATCCTTCACTCTGAATATGCGTGCTCTCTGCTCTGCCGAGGTATTTACATGCATGTTATACGCCGATGACATTTTCAGCCTGGAAGTGCATTGTCTCGATAACAGAACACCTGCCACGAGGCATAACATCAGACTCAGAATATGCATTCAAAGATTCTGGAGTCAATATATTAGAAGTTTTTGGAACATATTGCTCAAAAACAAAAAAAAATTCATCAAACTGTCCCATTTTAGCTACACTAGCAGCAGCAGGGCTCATCAGCCTGCAGAGCTGGCTAGTTACTTATTAAATAAGAACAGTGGTGATGAGTTTTAACAGATCGAATCAGCCTAGCAGAGCTCCCAGCAGAAATGGAAAACCCTGAGTGCAAGTTGGGTTGCAGACACAGGAGGGGGAAATCTGGGAAAGGGAGAAATAACAAAGGTTCCAGCTTTTGCTGCCAAATTTTTCCATAATCTTGGGCCTTAACGAGTTTCTGGGGCTTGCTCTGTTTCATGTGGTTTCTCTTGGGGAAATCTGCCCACTTTGACCTGTGATGCTACCAAAGAAATTGAGAAGGTTCAGGACCTCAAACCTGCTCTAGAAAATGTTCTCCCACCACGTTGGCTGCTGAGAAACTGGAGATGCACCAGTCTTTTTTTTTTTTGAGACAGAGCCTCAAGCTGTCACCCTGGATAGAGTGCTGTGGCATCACAGCTCACAGCAATCTCCAATTCCTGGGCTCGAGCGAGTCTCCTGCCTCTGCCTCCCAAGTAGCTGGGACTACAGGCGCCTGCCACAACACCCGGCCATTTTTTGGTTGCAGCCGTCATTGTTGTTTGGCAGGTCCGGGCTGGATTTGAACCCACCAACTCAGGTGTACGTGGCTGGCGCCTTGACGGCCACAGGGAGCAGCATCTGCCAGCCCCTTTGCCTGTTTGTCCCAGTGATGCAAAGGGAAGTTTTACGGCAGCAACCACACATCCTACCTATGTCTTCCCTAGATTGTGGGCACCTTTGATAGTTGGCAAGTAGCTGTCAGGGCGAGAGGGATCAGCGGTTTCTAAGACCTAGAAAGTACAAGGGAAGCATCTGTCCAGCTTCCCTCTCATGTTGAGGTGAAGACATCTATGTGGGCTGCTGTCTGTAGACTTTGAGTGTGGATATTCAATTCTAAACGGATATTGTTGGAGAGATAGCATACACAACTCCCCCTAACTTAGCCTTGCCTCAATCTTGGGACTAAGTATCTGATGGATGTTTCATGTTTCCCTTTTTATCATTTGTAGCTTCCTTTTTGAGCATTATGAATAATCAATGAAGCAAATAAAGAAGAAAAACCAGCAGCAAAAGAGTTAAGGAGAAAGGGTCCAGTCCACAGTTCCCTCTGTGCTGATGGTGTATCACTTTATGAAGAATGCATCCCCAGGCTCCCTCATGCCCTGGAAAAGGCTGGATGTCTTTCCAAAGCCTTGCAACAGTGTAAGGTGCCTGTGATGTGCCCAGATTTGGGAATGACAGCTGTTTATATATCTCAAATTAACCTCGAATCAAGCTTTCCTCCCCCAACTAACTGGCATGACCTTGGGTGTATCTGCTCTTGCAAATCCTTGACGCCCATCTGCTATGAAGACGAATTAGCTATTTAGGTAACAATCAGACCTCATGGCTTAGCCAAAGTCCGTCCATTCCTCTTCAGACCTATTAAGCTGGGGATGGACTTTCAAGCTAACGCACAGTGTAATCACTACCACTCTGGAGGTGTCAGACACCTAGATATTTTCTATTCACTAATGAAAAATTTCTTTCTCAAACAGGAGGAATAGAAAGAAGGAAAGAGGTGGGAGGATGGGGGGAAAGTCAATTAACACTTACAGATTCAATTAAGAGTTTAGGTATTGGCCAGCTTTTATTAGCTCCAACTTTGACTTATGCTGCTAAGGTCAGCAGGGGGTTCAGCATGGGAGCAGTGGGAGAGGGAGGGATTGCAGGAGAGTCTCAGACAGAGAAAGTATCTCATCTCCTAAGTGGGTAAGAGAGACCATTGGCTCTAGCAGCAGGAAAAATCACATTTTATTACTGGGAATGGAGGAATGCCTTCACAAACCAGCCAGCAGGAGGGACTCTCCTACTGCGACACAGCACGTCAAGCCCCCCAAATCCTTACATGTGACACTCGCTCAGCCACACACAATCCTCGGAGAAGGGAAATGTTTGGTGTCCACACCTGACTTAGATAAGACATCATCTTAGGTGTTTGGGAGTTAGTAACAAAATATAAAAAGGTAAACATTTTATCTGAAAGTGATTTTTTTTTTTACTAGAAAACATATTCTAAGAAAATACTAGATTCAAGAATTCATTCAAGTGCATTGGCATCCAGCGTCCCAGAGTGTCCCACAGCAGTGCGTGTATCACGGGCCCGTCATCGTCCGTGATTTAGAGAAGTGGGTCCCGTGGGGGGTGGCGCAGCCCGATATGCCCCAGCTCTTCCCACTTCATATCCATGTGTTCTGGTTTTGTAGTGTACTTAGGTTCACAACTACATGAGACATTCACTCTATCCTGTATCTACGTAGATACACGTATCTACTATACAAAGTCAGCGTTCTAGATCCTAAGGCTACAACAGCGAGGAAAACAGACAAATCCTTCTGGCGTCAGGGATCCAATGTTAAACAAAGCTCCCCGTTCTCGTCATGTTTCTTCTTAGCACCTGAGGACCGCAGGTGGATGGCAGGTTTGGGTTGCTTGCTTCTGTATGTCACACTTTCTTCTGATCATCCTGGGACACAATATACCCAACAGAGCAGTGTCGCTTTGCCTTCATCTCCTGAATTAAGTACCTGTTCTGTGTTGGTGTCTAGACCAGGTGCCAAAGATGCACAAATAAAACCATGGCAGTGGGCATTGAAGAGCAGGTGGATTATAGATTTTAAGGAAATAACAGGGATTCTGCTTTAACCTGGTGGAATGAACACATCTTTACCTCCTCTTGAAGCACCACTACTTTGAAATTAAGGGGGTACAAAGAAGCATAAGGTCATAAGGGCAAGGTTAGTAAGAGAGAAAAGGTTAGCAAAGGATGGATTCGACCTAGGCAGGCAGAGATCAGGCCGTGATTGGAAAATGATTGCGTTTATAAGAGAAAGCTGAGAAGTCAGCACTTGCAGGGGAAAGTGGTTCATCTAAATTGCCAAAAAGCAGAGAACCAAGAAAACATATAGAAGGAAATTATCCAATAAGTCTTGAAAAAATTCAAGTTGAAAGGGACATCAAATGCGCAACACAATAAATAAGGAAAGACCCACCTCATTAAAAAGAAAAACTATTAAAGAAAAATCCACATCACAAAAATTTTAGTATAGCAGGAATAAAGACAATCACTTTTTAAAAAATGTAAAAGGAATTAAGAACCCATGGACGTGTCAAGGAGGAAGAATCAGAACAGCATCGATTTTTCAACAGCATCTTTGGATACTTTGACAATCCTGGAAAAAAAAAACAACAAAGATTGCCAGTGTCATTTATGTTTCAAAAACAAAACAAAATGAAAAACTCAACAGCAGCTTTTTTGGAAAAGAGATGGGAGAAAAGGCATTGCAGGTGATAAAGTGCAAACCACTGATTGCAGCCTTTGGCCGGAAGGGGAGGGGTGTGACAGAGGAGTGTGTGTTTGTGGTACAGGTTGTTCGTGGTCTCCAATATTTTGAGACAAAATATTGTTCTTATTCTAGCCCCTGTGTCAATATGGTGGAGCCGCTGTCAGCGTCATCACTGAAGAACTCGACTCTGTGGCCACGAACACTGGACATATTGGGTGAGTGGGAGCTGCAGCTTGTCTGTTTTAAAAGGTTAATATTTTTGAACTATTTCCAAAGCATAGTTTAGCCATCCTAATGAATGCGACGGGTTGTCTGTGCATTTAGATTTAATACAGGGGATATGTTTACACGATTGTATGGATTTTTTTTAAAGGGGCTATAGAAGGAGAGGTGAGACAGATTGAAGGACAAAAAATAAAGATAGAGAAGAGAGAAAGAGAGAGTAAAGGAGCTCAGAATAATGGAGAAATTAATAAACCTTCAACAGGAAAAGGGAAATCTCATCCTTTTGGAAGGAGAAGAGCTACCTGCCAATATGATAATCAACATGAGGTCAACAGTGTTCTGAGGTCAGCAGTGTTCTGAGGTCAGCAGTGGTGTTCTGAGTCAGCAGTGTTCTGAGGTCAGCAGTGTGCCGCATGGTCTCTGTTTCTTTTCTGAAAAGTAGGAGATGAGACTGTTTGTTGTGCATTGTTGAAATTATGGAGTGGGGGGGAATGGTGGAAAGTGACTGCATCAGGTTCAATAAGGAAAACAGAAGTCATCTTATTCAAGGTCCAGAATGAAGAATTTTACTCCAGGGAATTCGAGGTTTAGACAAATATTGGAAATGCTGAGAAAATGAAGTAGGTGAAGGAAGGTTAAGGAGCCAACAGAAAAATCTCAGCCTCAGTTACAAGACAGGAGATTCTCAAGGGCCAGAAAGGAACTGGCAGAACTCTCAACAGCCGGTAGAAATATCTGACCAAAAAGCTTGGTCGGCATGAGGGAGTGAGTGGTCCTTCAACCGCAGATTCTACACCTGCCTTCACACCTGGCTGCAATGGCCTCCAGAGAATAGCAGTTTTTTCTTCCCCTCCACCTGGACAAACCCTGCCTGGATATTCTTATTGACAGACTAAGGGGCCAGAATTACACAGGGTGGGGGATTTGGGGAAAAGGAATTTCTTCTCTGCAATTTATAGCACCCCAGTGAGATGGCAGTAATGATGGAGTATCAACAGCAGGGCACCCCGGGATGGCAAGAACTCTGAATATGTGTCATTTGGGGGCCACCTCCTGCGTTTTGAATGCCCTTTCTGTGTTTCAACGTCTCTCATAATCCTGCTTTACCAATGTAGAATTTGCCCCCAAACTACATCATCCAGCTTTGCTTGTTCCTAAGAACAATGTCCTGTGAAAGACTGAGCTGGAACAGAGTTGTGAGGAGAAGGAGGCAGAGCTTGGAACACCCTGCTTTGCCACACAGGCAGAGCAGAAGCAGTGCGGCTCTGAGCTCAGCTGGGGGTGTGTATCCCGACTGGGAAGCCCCTGACCCCCCAAAACGCAGAAGCTCTTGAGGTCCATGGTGTAGCTTTGGGAGTGATTCCTAGAACCTCAGCCTAGAGTCTGTTCTTCAGTCCTCCAGCACTTCCATGAGTTGTGCATAGACGTAACAAAGCCTTGTCTACTTCAATTAGGCAGTTTTCTGTTGTCTGTTGTGTGTAATAGACAGCATCGGTCAATACTGCGTGGTTAGGGCGAGTGATGAAAGTATTCGTAGTTTCTGTTGGGATGGAGAGGGAGATAATTAGGGGAATCTGGAGAGACAGGCCACCTGCCTAGGTGGTTGTGTTGTGTTGACTGTGACCTCAGGCCGTTATTTTTTCTCTAGCTGTCCAAGTAGCTCAGGTTATGAAGTGGAGAAGGTAGATGTATCCATTAACCCAGAGTTCTCCTAATTTTACAAGTGAACGAGTTGAATAACCGAATAGTTGATTAATAGTTCCAGGTGAAGAAGTAATGGAAATGGAAATTGGACGCTGTGTTCATAAAGGTCCACATGTGGAAATGAGTCTCTTGGTGTCCATAGCTTTTCTCTGACAAACTGCTTCCTTCACTTACGAACCAAAAGTCACTCCAAGGAAAAAACCTCTTTATCTCAAGGATCAATTAAGTTTTCTTGACAAATGTGGCTCCTTACATGTATAAATATTAAATGTTTAATGTGAGTCATGGTCATTGTTTAGATGTTTAGAGTGAGGAAGTTGCTGGAATCTATAATTTCTCTTATAATTCTACCCAAGTACACATTATTGTTTAGAAAGTGTTAATAAGAAATATGATTAGTCTGTGAGGTTAAGAAGCATCAGAACCAATACCCACAAAGGAGATATACAAACAAATCTTCACGTGGCCTTATAACTTTCTTCTTGTGTTTGCACTCAGATGTACTTAGGAAAAGATATGTAATAAAAAGAGGAATTGTGGGACTTAAAAAATCATCTCTAAATTATAAATTTTTTATAAAATTCCTACTTCTTCATTTCTAATTTCTCTAGATCTACCTTTGTCCATTGACAAATACAATTTGTTAGGTGTGTCTTACATATTTTATACTCCAAATAAATACCTTTAACACTTCAACCAATTATAGATAAAGAGTGTGTGCTGAGTCTGTGCCATGACGGTCAGCTGTGTGATGCCCGTCTCTGTACCCGGCCACAGGGGGTGAGCCTTTGTGTCTCTGTTACCCTGGTGTGACCGGCCTGTGCCTCTTTCACTTCATTTCAAACCTCCTGGCCCTGGATTAACCTTATTTCTTAAGTCCCAGGTTTTCTAAATGGACAATGTTACCTCGAATGACTAAAAAGAATTTGAGAGCTTTCTAAGCCTTGCTTTAAGAAAGAACATTCTGAATACACTTCAAATCCGCAGCTGTGAATTTATTTGTCAGGGACGGTACATCCAGCACCTACGTAGAAGAAATATAATACCCAAATATGACACTGGGAAATAAAGAGGTGAAGCCTGGAGAACTCATCCAATTAGCAGTGCCAGCTTAAACAAACACGCCAGCCCGTGCTATCTGCCGGTGCATCATAATTGGTGACAAATAAAAATAAAAATGTCATCAGTGCTTTTCCTCAAGTAGGGCTGGCACAAGGGGAATGATGGGGTGTTGAGGAAAAAGAACTAAAAAGTGAACTGTGCTTAAGTCAGGAAACAGAACAGAGGCGAACTGTTACATTTTTGGGAAAAAGGTAGTAGAAATGCTGATTTTTGCCATGTTAAAACTTATTTAAAGCTGAGATTGATGGATCAAAGGGGAAAATCCATAAGGATAGCCGGCCTTATGGTTGGGACAATGCCCATTGTGTGGCTCACTAATTCTGTGTCTCACTCATTATCTGTCCCTGTGTCTTGAGACTCTCTGGGGAGCAGGGCTGGAAGCTGCCCGTGGGGTGTGCTGAGGATTTGGGATATGCTGCTCTGGGAGCCCAAGGTAGGCAGAGCTTTCAACCCTGGAAAACGCAATGTCTCCTTTTCATCCTGGGTGTTTTGAAAGACCCTTTACAATCTTGAGATGCATCCATTCGTAAGCAGGAACACGCGCTCTGTCGTGGTGTCAGCACAGGTGGAGAGAAAGGACTTTCCAGAAAGTGGCAGGGGTAGGAAGAATCACACCTGAGAGCCTTGAAGACAACATACAATAGAGACCGAAAATAATTTCTAAGGTACCAGCTATGACACAAAGTAAGGAATAAAAACATTTTATACTGATATAGTTATAACATGCGAAGTGCCCATGGAAGTGGCCTTAGTGGCCTAAGGTGACACGCCGGCTTCTGGACACCCAAGGGCCCTAAAATCCAGGGCTCCGAGGACGTGAGTGTGCAGGGGTGTCACAGGCGATTGAGTCCTGAGAGCAGCAGGACTTTCCAAAATGGTAAATAATTCTTTCCGAAACTTCTGAACAAAACTTAAAGGCAATATTTCCTTGATTTACATAATAGTTGTATTCCAGGGAAATTCAATATATATTAAAACCAGGCACAAACTACGTTTTCTGTTTTTATGTAAAATTAAATTACAGTCTAATCACATACAATTGTAAGTAGCTGGTTCCCCGACACACTGCCACTGTCTGCCCTCATGACGGGGACGTGACTGTGTGGACGTGAGCAGGCTCAGATGCTGGAGCCGCACTTCACTGTGACCATCTAGCCAAACTTCTACTCATGTATTTTTAGTCAAGAGTACAAATGGCATTTCTACCTTGCTTTGTCTAAAACCGAATTCCTGATGCCTCTCCCACTTCCAAACCACAACCCCCAAATATCTCCCTCTCCCCTTTCACTGGTCCTCATCTCAGTAACTGTCACCCCGGAGGCTGCTTGCTTGGGCCTGAACACTGGGCTCCTCCTTGGTTCCACTCTCCGTGTGAGCCGCATCCAGCCTACCTGAGATTCCCACAGACTCTACGTTCAGAACTATCCAGGCTGATGCAACAGTTTGTCTAGGACAGCGGTTCTCTTAAACTGTATTAAACTGTGGCATTAGGAAGGTTGAGAACCACTGGTCTAGGACAACTGCCACCGGGGTTCAAGGTGTTAACAGCGTTCACCTGCACTGCTTTAAAATTCTCCCAACATGTCCCCGTCTTGTATCCCTGTCCCTCTACTGCCTATTGTGACACAGCTGGCCCTGCACTCTGATCACCTCTGTGTCTACTTGAAGCCCCTCAACACTCTGACCTGGCTCCCTTCTCACTGAGAGCGTAAACTCTCACCATTTCCCCCATGCCCTTTCTCTCTCTCACCTAACCTTCCATCTCCCATCACCAAGGCACCGCGGGCCCCTCTCAGACGCACCAGCCCTCTCCCACCATCGGCCTCGGCACTCGGCTGCTCTTCCTTCCGCCTAGACCAGCCTTTGCCAGGTGTCCGTGGGCACCATCCCCTCTTCCTTCAGATCCCTGCTTCATAAACACTTCCCGTTGTGTCCTGCAGACGTCAGGAGGAAGGATATTCTAGGCGTCAAAGTCAGTTGACCTGAGAACCTTAGAGATGGCCAGGAAACAGTGAAACAATAAATAGAACAGTTTGACTGTGGTTTAGAGGCAGAAAACATAATACTGTGGATATTGTATTTCTTCTATGTAGGTGCTGACTGTATTTTCCCATTCTGTCTCAAGAAAAAGAGAGGGAGGGAGAGCAAAAGAGAGAGAAAGAAAAAGAAAGGAGAAAGAAGAGGGAGGGAAGGAAGGAAGGAAGGAAGGAAGGGAGGGAAGGAGGGAGGTCATTCTGGAAATGTTACTAGGAAAGAAATTCAGAGGGATGTTGAATCCTAGCTAAGGAGCTCAACTTTCATCCTATTGTTAATAGAAAGTTGAAGAAGCCTTTTGGGGGCAGGCAGTGAAATAATTCAACAGGGTTCATCTGGATAAACAGTGTGAGACAGGTCACTGGGGAGAGAGATGGCTGTTGGACAGCTCAGCCACAGCACGACTACAATTGTACAGCACAAAATAAAAGCACTAATGCAGAGAATTTGTCATGGAGTTGCAGAGATTAACCACAGAAAGATTAACAATAAAATATGTCAGCTGGATTAATTTGGAAGGTAAATGGTATTTGCTCCGATAACACCTTCTCAGTGAGGCTTTCTCTGATGCTCCATTTATTCACTGAGATGATCTTCTGTTACACTATTAGCAACCCCCATGCCTTGTCCCTTTGTCTGCTTTATTTGACTCTATTGTACACGTATCTTCAGCAAACTGAAATAGTATGTGTCAGTGGCCAATAAACTTTCAGATAAGGGCCAGATAGGGAGGCACTGATGCTCACACCTATAATCCCAGCACTCTGAGAGGCCGAGGCAGGTGGATCTCTTGAGCTCAGAAGTTCGAGACCACTCTGAGCAAGAGTGCAACCCCATCTCTACTAAAAACAGAAAAACTAGCCAGGTGTGGTTACGGACACCCATAGCTTCAGTCATACAGGAGGCAGAGGCAGGAGGATCCCTTGAGCCCAAGAGTCTGAGTTTGCTGTGAGCTGTGACACCACGGCACTCTACCTAGGGTGATGAAGTGTGTCTCTGCCCCCTATACACACACACAAAAAAAAAAAAAAGAAAAAGAAAAAAAGAAAAGAAAAGGGCCAGATCATGAATACCTGAGGCTTGCAGACCAGGCATGCACCCCACAACTATTCAAGTCAGCTGTTAGTGCACAAACACAGTCATGGATGAGACTTAAACAGGTGTGGCCGTGCCCCAGTGCAATTTTATTTCCAAAAACATTTAACGGGCCAGATTTATTATAGATGGCTGACCCAGCCCCTGTGTGATAGTTTGCTTTTCTGTTTATTTGTTTTTATATTGTCTGTCTCCCCCTCTAGAATGTAAGGATCACGAGGACGAATGCTTTCCTGTTTTGCTCATTATGTGATTTCCAGCCTTTAATGTAGCATGGGCACATAGTTAGGGGGGAATGTGCTGAGAAATGGTTAGAGTCACATGAAATTAGGTGGGATAGAGAGAGGACAGAACGCTCCCCACCTTCTCCTTACCCATACTTGATAGATACTTCTGAATATTTACTGGGGAGACTTATGGCAATCCCTTGCTGAAAAATAAATATTGGTTCTCCATTGCTAACAGAGTGTAGCTTCTCTGCAAGGCACATACAGTGTTGTTTTGAAGAAGATTCCCATGGGCTGGTGCAGAGTGACAGAGAAAGGGGTCGTGCTTTTAAGGATGAGAAGTGCAATTAGGAGATGACCAGAATAAGACTGGTCAAGTCAGCTACACCCAAAAGAGACCAGTGAACAAGCTGGAATTCCAATATATTCATTTACACGAGAAATCTGTGTATCGGATAGGCCGGGTTGGGGACAGGTATCTCTTGGGCACCAGGAACAGAGCTGTTTCCTGCCCAGTGCATAGCCTCCCTGTAATTAAGTCTATATGAGAAGAAGATTAAAAATCAGAAGATTTCTAAGCAATCTCAGAATTTCCACAAAAATACATGTTTTGTTCTAAAATCAATTATATCTTAAGTATAAAGAGAAAGCAAGTTCCCTGGCATCTTGGTCCTCCAAGCCTTCCTTGCCTAGACAATCCTTTCTTCTGTATTTCTTCTGTGCATAAATAATTTATGCATAAAATTTCACTGGGAAAAAATTTACTTGAAAATGCAATCTGCCAAATTTCATGTTTGACGATACGACCAGCAATCTCTTCGTCTCCGTTGCTCTGATGAACGTTGTAGGGTAAAACGCGTCCCGTCCCCTGGATTGTGTTGAACACAGACCACAGCTGTGGGCTCCTGTGATGCTTCTCTCCGTGTAATTCTGTTGCTGCAAAAAAAGAGTTTTGGATTGACTTGTGTTAAAAACACAAAGTAATGTCTTTAATGAAGCCACAGTCAGTTCTTAAGGTTGGAAAGTGTTATTCTCTTTAAAACAGATTTACAGCTCAGCTATAATCCATATTTATTTTCCTATCATAACCTTCAGAGGTTAATGTTATCTATTTCCAATCTTCATTGTTCTCTCATGGTTCTTATTCTCAGAACTATTTATCTCACCTCTAGCCTCTCTCTCAATATAACTTGCATTTTAATCACACTCAAATCTTCAATTTTGCTCAAACTAAAGACCTTGTATGCTGGTATCTTGTGTCCTGCTTTTCCTGTGTGTGTTTGTGTAGAATGTCTTCTGTGCTCTTTTATTTCTCTGTTTAGAATTTGAATTCTGAAGCCTGGCTGGCCTAGTTTGGTTCCCTTGTAGCTGAAGTAGGCAATTCACTCAACATCTCTGCATTTCAAATTTCTTCCTTTATGAAATAGGAACACTAATGAACCTAACTTGCAAGCTGTTATGAAGATTAGATGAGCTACCTCAGTTCCTGGCATATAGTAAGTGCTCAATAAAACGTGGCTCTCTGTATTTTCACTTGTCTTTCAAGTCCCACATCAAATGTCACCTTCTGTGTCAGGCCTTCTGCAGGGGTAGAAAAAACCCAGTGCTTTGATATCATTCTGGCTTAACCATTACGCGATTATCATTACGGATGAGCAATGAGAAGACAATGGGAAAGTTCAGGCTACCAGGGAGAGGCAGTGAGGGGGAACTGGAGTGTCCCCGGGGCATTAATCTGGATCTTCCGAGGCTTTCCCAAGAGTGAGCCACCTGTGGATTTCTTTCATCCCTTTAAGTGGTCTTGCCATGACGAAATTCAAAGTCCGGGATAAAAATGCATCATTTTATTAATGTTTTGTGTTAGTAAGTTGGTTCAGAAAGGATGGTGCTCCTTGAGGAAAAAGAGCATTTGCCAGACAGACAGAAGGTAGAAAGTGTCACACGGCACAGGAATTCTTGCAAATTGAACCACAGGCACAAGTGTTAGAGAAAATAATAATAGAGAAGGAAAATGTTCAGCTCAACATCATGCATGTTGGCTGCAGCCGCTGTCCCCAGTGTCAGGACCTCTGAAGGTGTTGTCATCAGCTGTGACTTTGCGTCTGTAGTAAGATGAGCCTCCTGGGGCTCATGGCTGCAAAGTCTGCTGAGGTGCTAAGATTGAAGCACCCAGTGCAAAATGTATCGGCTGGAGCTCGTCAGGCAGGTTTGGGTTTCCAAAGATGTCCAGCTGTATTTTAACCACATATTCCTAACCAGTGGATGCACATTTTAATCTTACATGAAGCCTAAGGTGGGTAGAGAAGTCTGTAATGAAAGGGCGCTGGCTCTCTGAGCTGTCTTGAAATGGGGAGGGAGCCAGTGACCAACACAGACTATGACCCAGACATCAACCCACTGTTCTTACACAACTAAGAGAGAGATTTTGAAGAAAATAGAAAATAGAATCTCACAAACAAACCACCAAACTTGATAGGTGTTTTCTAGGTATACCTCCTAATTTCCAAGTCTGTACGTTTGCTCGTACGATGCATCATTTCCCTCTACTTGGAATTCCTCCCATTATTCTCAGTGTCGGATCTGGATGAAATCTACCCTTCCACACGAAGACGTTCTGCGTACAGCTGCCTAAGGTTATCCCCCAACCTTTGAGCCTCTATGATGCTCTATGGCTATCCTTGTATAAATATCCTCATACAAAAGCCCTTGAAAAGTTATCTCCACTTTTGACTTTGAATTTTTTAAAGTTCATAGTATTAAGGGAATGCAACTGTTTTTGGTGCATGGATACCTTTTCTTTAAAATCTCAGTCTTTTTTTTTTTTTTCTTTTTGCAGTTTTTGGCCAGGGCCTGGGTTTGAACCAGCATATGGGGCTGGCGCCCTACTCCTTTGAGCCACAGGCACCGCCCTTAATCTCAGTCTTAAAATTATTTCTTCAGAGATACCCTTGCATGGATACCTTTTATAAAGCTTAAGTTGGGGCCCTGAGTGTGCCCGTCACCTGTGCCCGTTCATTACACCCGATAGGGAGAATTTACCTTTCTTTGCTTCCTCCCCTCCCTTTCTTGATTTTCTATGACCTTTCCATCTCTTTGTGCGTCTGTGTGTCCGTCAATTAGCTCCCAATTATTAGAGAGTCCATGTTGTGTTTGTTTTCCACTCCTGAGATAATTTGCTTGGGATAATCTCCAATTCCATCCACATTGCTGAAAAAGACATTATCTCATTCATTTTTATGGCCGAGTAGTACTCCATCGTATATAGAACACACGTTTTCTTAATCCACTCAATAATTGATGGACAATTATGTTGATTCCACATCTGTGTAATTGTTAAATGTATTGCAATAAATGTTTGAGTTCAAGTGTCTTTCTGATAAAATGAACTCTTTGTGGGGAGTGGGGCTGTGGATACCCAGGAGAGGTATTGCTGGATCAAATGGTAAGTCTACATTTATTTCTTTGAGGAATCTCTATACTGTTTTCATTAAACATTACACTCATCTCCAGTCTCACCAACAACATAAGTGATCCTCTCTCTTTACATTGATGCCAGCCTCTGTTGCTTTTGACTTTTTAATAATGGCCATTCTGATGGGGTTATTGTGGTTTTACTTTGAATTTCCCTGATGATTAGTGCTGTTGACCACTTCTCATGTTTTTTGGCCATTTTTCTATCTTCTTTTGAAAAACGTTTGTTCATTTCATGTCTTTTGCCCACTTTTTGATGGGGTTGTTTGTTTTTGCTTGCTGATTTGAGTTCTTTATAGAAGTTCTGGATATTAGCTTTTTATCAGATGTGTAGTTTGTGAATATTTTCTGTCATTCTGTAAGTTATTTACTCTGTCAATAATTTCCTTTGCTGTACAGAAGCTGTTTAATCAAGTCCCATTTATTTATTTTGGTTGTTTCCGTGTTTGCCATTGGAGTCATAGTCATAAATTCTTTGCCTAGCCTAATGTCTACAAGACTTGTTTTCCTACAATTTCTTCTAGAATACTTATGGTTTCATGGTTTACATTTAAGTTATTTATCCATCTTGAATTAAGTTTTGTGTAAGGTGAGAGATAGGTGTCCTGTTTCAAACTTCTGCATGTGGCCATCCAGTTTTCCCAACACCCTTCATTGAAAAGAGCTTTCTTTCCCCACTGTATGTTGTTGTGTGTTTTGTCAAAGACCAGCTGGTTGTAGGTAGCCGGTCTTACATCTGCGTTCTGTAGAATCATCCTGTTTTGGTTGTTTCTTTGTGGTACAATTTGCTGTCTGGTAATGTGATACCTCCAGATTTGTTCATTTTGGTTAATATTGCTTTGGCTATTCAGACTCTATTTGCCTCCACATGAAGCATTTCTAGATCTGTGAAATACATTGGTATTTTGATGGGGACTGTGTTGAGTCTGTAAATGACTTAGGGCAGTCCAGACATTTTCAGAATGCTGATGATCCTTCTGATTCATGAGCATGAAGTGTTTTCCTTTTGTTTGTGTCATTGTGATTTCTGTCATTATTGCTCTGCAGTTTCCCCTGTAGAGATCTTTCACCTCTTTGGTTATTTAGATTCCTGACTATTTTATTTTCTTTGTAGTTATTGTCAATGGCATTGGGCTCTTCTTTGACTGTCAGCTTGACCGTCGTTGGTATATGAAAATGCTACTGATTGTGTACACTGACTTTATAACCTGAGTCTTTGCCATATTCATTTATCAATTCTAGGAGTCTCTTGCTAGCATCTTTGGGATTTCCTAGATACAAAATCATACCAACGGCAGAAAGTGATAGTTTAGCTTCTCTCTTTTTCGATTTGGATACCCTTTACTTCTTCCTTCTGTCTGATTGCTTCTAGTACCATGTAGAATAAAATGGTGACAGTGGGTCCTTTGTCTCCCTCAGTTCTTAGGAGGAATGCTCCGACTGTCCTCATTCAGTACGATGCTGGCTATGGGTTTGTCACGTTCGTATACGGCGTTTATAATTTTGCGGCATATTCCTTGTATGCCTACTTTGTTGAAGTTTTATCATGAGAAGGTTGTAGATTTTTATCAAGTGCTTTTTCTGAATCTGTTGAGGTGATCATATGGCTTTTGTTTTGAATTCCATTTATAGGTTTTAATATAGATTTGAAACATATGTTGCAAGGTTTATACTTAGTGAGTCATTTTATTCAGTCAATTGCTTTTAATTTTTATTTCCCCATTGCTCATCACCAAAATATAGAAATATGACTGATATTTGTATGTTGACTTTGTATCCTACAACCTTATTAAACTTACTTATTAGATATAGGAGCTTTAACTTTTTTTTTTTTTTGTGTGTGGTTTCCTTGAGATTCCTCTATAGGCAATTAAATCATCAATGAATAGGACAGTTTTATTTTTCCCTTAGCAATTTCTGTACCTTTTATTTTATTTCTTGCTTTATTTTACTCACTAGGAGATCTAATACAACATTAAATAAGAGAGTTGAGAGGGTGGCACCTGTGGCTGAAGGAGTAGGGCACAGGCCCTGTATGTTGGAGGTGGTGGGTTCGAACCCAGCTCCAGCCAAAACAAATTAAATAAATAAGAGAGGTGAGAAGTAAACATCCTTACTTGCTCTTGAAAAAGTTTTTTTCACAATTACAATAATTTTAGATATATACACTGTTATCAGGTTGAGAAAATTCTTTTCTGTTAATCATTTGTGAAGTGTTTTTATCATGTATGTTAATTTATTTTCAAATTTTCCTGCATCTATCAACATGATCATCAATTATTTCTTGTTAGTGTGTTAGTATGGTAAATTACATCGATTGAATTTCTAATTTGAGTCATCTTTGCAGCTGTATAGTGAACTATGCTTGGTTGTGACATACCGTTGTGTTTCTACATTGCCGGACTCAATTTGCTAAAATATTTTTTTCAACTTTTTATTCCGAAGAAATCTGAGAGTCACATAAAAACTGCAAAAATATTAGAGTTCCTGGATACCCTTCGCTCAGGTTCCCGCAATGATATTCTATTATGTAATCGTAGAGCAAATATCGAAACCAGGAAAGTGATACAGATATAATAAAGTCAAACAAAGTGCAGATTTTATTTGGATTTAATAATTCTTTGCCTGCAATTTATGTGTGAATAGTTCTGTAGAGTCATGTAACACCACCACAATCAGGGTACAAACTTGTTACATCCGTTTGGAAGTTGTGATTTTTCTCCACTCCTAAACCCCTGACAATTACGATCTGTTCTCTGTTGCTAAGACTGCGTCAGTGAGAGAGTGTTGCATGGCTTGAATCATATATTATACAACCTTGGATACTGGCCTGCTTTTCACTCAACATAATTGCCTTGAGATCTATCCAAGCTGTGCATTGTGTCAATAGTTCCTCCCTTTTTATTGCCGAGTGACATTTCATTGTATGAAGGTGACACAATTTGTCTGTTACCAGTTAAAGAACTGAGTTTGAAGGCTCATGTAGCGAGAATAAGATGGAGTCTGCCAGGCCGGGGCGGACGTGACACAGCTGAGGTGGTCAGTTTGGGTCCTGACCTTCACCCCCGCCCATTTTTACTTTTTTGTAAATTTAGCTCCTACCCTAAAGATGCCTATGTTGAGAGATTGATTTAGGAGATTAACTTTTTAATCTTATTTTATTTTTACTTATTTTGTTTTAACTATTAGTTAACTATTTTATTTTAACTTACTTTATTTTATTTTTTTAAGGAGATTAACTTTTTTTTTAATTTTTATTAAATCATAATTGTGTACATTGGTGCAATCATGGGGCACAATGTACTGACTTTATATACGAGATTAACTTTTAAATTGGAATGTTGTAATAGATCACTGAGTTATGCTGATTATTATTTAAAATAAGGGTTAATGTGGTCTTTGCTTTGAACTTTTACATATAAAACTGTAATTATGGAAATGGAAGAACAGAACCATCTTGTTCTCCAGAATCCTGACCTTCTGCTGGACCCGTCCCCTTCTCTGCACATTGGCTTAGAGGAACAGGTGCCCAGACCTCTTCGTTTGATAAAGTTCTTCCTAGCTTTGGGCTATTGCAACTAAAGCTATTATAAAAAGGCATGTACAGATTTTTACGTGAAAATATTTTTCTTTTTAAGTGAAATAGTCAGGAGTGTGGCAGCTAAGCCACATAATTGCAAAACTGTTTTCTGGGATGGCTGTACCATTTTCATTTCCATCAACAACACTTAAGAGGCCCAGTCGTAGGGCAGCCTCATTGGTTTTTGGTATAGTTAGTGTTTTTTTGTTCGTTTGTTTTTGTTTTTAGTCATTCTAATAGGTGGTGTCTCATCATGGGCTTAATTTGAATTTCCCCAATGGTAAACAGTGCTGAACATCATTCCGAGCGCTCATTTACCATTCTCATACACTTTCTGATTTCTGTTCAGGGTTTTGCCTGTTTTCTAATTGGATTACTTATTTTCCTATTGTTGAGTTCAGAGCGTTCTTTTTTATATTCTGGTCTTTTGCCAGATATGTGATTTGCAAATATATTTTGAGACTTTGGCTTGACTTTTTATTCTTTTAACAGTGTCTCTTGCAGATTAAAATTTTTAATTCTGATGAAGTCCAATTTGTCTTTTTTTTTTCTTCCATGGATAATGATTTAGTGACATGTCTAAGAACTCTTGCCTAATCTTAGATCACACAACTATTTCCTCATGTTTTCTTTTCAAAGTTTTACAGTTTTAAATAAATTTAGATCTGTGATCTTTTTTGAGTTAATCTTTGTATACGTGTAATGTCTGCTGTTTCTTTTATTTGTTTGTTTTTTGTCATATGAAGTTCCATTGTTCCAATACCACTTGTTAACAAGACTGGTCTCCCCATTGAATTGTTTTTGTATCTTGTCCAAAAATCACTTGGTCATATTTATGTTAGTCCGTTTCCACACTGAATATACTGTTCCTTTGATCCATACAGGAATATTCTCTCTTGTACGATCCTGATTACTGTGATTTGCTAATATTTGGTGAGAATTTGTAATCTCTGTACTTGAGGGATAGAGAGGAGTATAGATTTCTTTTCTTGTGTTGTTTTTATTTGGTTTTTGTATAAGGGCAATCCTGACCTAAAAAGATGAGTAGGGCACCAGGCACGGGGCTCATACCTATAATCTCTGCTCCTTGCAAGGTGAAAGTAGGATAATTACTTGAGCCAGGAGTTTGAAACCAGTGTGAGCAAAATAGAAAACCCTGTCTCTGCAAAAATTAAAAAATTTGGCAGGCCTGGTGCTTCACACCTAATAGTCCTAGTTCTCAGGAGTCTGAGGCAGGAGAATTACTTGAGCCCAGGAGTTTGAGGTTGCAGTGAGGTATAATTATACCACAGCACTGTAGCTGGGGTAACAGACCAAATCTCTGTCTCAAAAGAAAAAAAATGAAGTGGGAAAATAGAAAAAACTATTTTCTATTGCATATATTTGTGTTATTTCTTCCTTAAAATGTTAACTTGTCCCTGAAACCATATGGGGCTGTAATTTTCTTTTAAGAAGGATTATGAGGACAACTTTAATTTATTTAACAAGTTTGTTCAATTTTTTAGATGGATTTGGGTGATTATTTGCTCTTGCGAATCTTGATAGTTGGCTTTCTTTTCAGGAATTGGTCCATTCCACCTAAAATGGTCAGATTTTAGAATATGATACTTTTTGTAATATCCTGCTGTCATTATTTTTCTATATGGGACGCCAGTGATTTCTTACTCTTTGTGGTAATGTAGATAATGTGTATCTTTCCTCTTTTCATTTTGTCTGTGTAGAGTTTTACTAATTTTATTTTTTTAGAACGAACTCGCTTTTTGTTTCATCAGAATTCCTCATCGTTTTTCTGCTTTACACTTTAATATTTCTCTTTCTCTTTTCTGTTTTTACTTCCTCACATCTTGAATTGGGTTTGATCTTTTTCTAGTTTTGCACAATGGAAGCTTGGAAGCTCTCAGGCTTCCTTTTTCTCTGATATAAACATTGACTGCTGTGTGTTTCCGCCTGAGTACTGCGTTAGCAGAATCCCACAACTGTTTTATGTTGAATTTTTTGTCTTCCATTGTTTGAAAATATATTCTGGTTTCCCTTGACATATCATCTTTAATTCATTGGATATTAGAAGTCAGGGTTTTTAAAAGATCTTTTAAATTTTAACCTGTTGAAACCTAATCACTAATGTGATGGGAGGGGGGATCTGTGGGGGGTGATTTTCTCATGAGGATCAAGCTCTCATGAATGGGAATAGACCCAAGGGAGCTTCTTTGCAGAGTCCTTGCTGTGAGGACTCAGCAAGAAGGCGCCATCTGTGAAGCAGCAAGACTCACACCAGATGCCAAATCTCCAAGTACCTTGGTCTTGGTTACGCAGTCTTCAGAATTCTGAGAAGTACATTTCTGTTGTTTATAAGTTCCCCAACATAAAGTACAAGTGTTTTGCTATAGCGGCCCAAATGAACTATGGCACCTGTTTCCTTCATTATATTTAAAGTAAGATTTTTGCAGACATTATATACTTGGGTTTATTTTTATTTTAATGAAATGTGAAAATCTGCATTTTTAATTGGTGTGCATTTGCATTGAACATAATTATGGATAACAGAGTTTAGTTCTACCATCTAATTATTTATTTCTTTTTACCCATTTTTCTTCTGTTTCCCTGTCTTGTAAAATTTTTCTGTTTGAACATCTTTTATTATTCTATTTTAATTTGTTCATCATGGTGCACACTCCATCTATCCACACTCTATCTATACACATTCACCCCAGAAAAACCTAAGTTTTTACATCTATTCAGTTAATGTTTTACCATTTGAAATAAAATATAGAAATCTTAAAATAAAGATCCCTTTGTCTTTCTATCTCCCTCCATGTATTAGTTATTACATCTACATAAATTGAAATATCTGTCAGGTAATGTTATACTTTTTACTTTTAGCAATTTTTTGGACTTCAAGGAACTTAAGAGGAAAGGTCTATTGAATTTGCTGAGATCTTTACTATTTCTCTTATTTTTCTTTCATTCCTGAAATCCTAGGTTTTTTATTATTACCATTTTTTAATGTATTAAGAACTTCTATTAGCATTTATTTTAAAGGAAGTTTACTGGCAATAAATTTTTAAAAATTTGTTTGCCATCTGACAATGAAGGCCTTTATTTTGCCTTCAGTTAGGAAGAATTTCTTTACTGAATCTGCTGTTCAGGGGCTGACCGTTCTTTTCTTTCAGATTTGCCTTCTGAGCTCCTGACTTCCAATGAGACACCAGCAGCATTTGAATAATTGTTACTTTGTATGTACTGCCTCGATCGCCTTCTGGTGCTTTCATTTTTCAGTCATTAATTTTCAGCAGTATGGTTAAAACGTGCCTGGGCTTTTTCTTTTGTTTGTGCCAAACTTCTTGGATTTGTAAATTTATGTCTTTCACTCACTAAATTCGGGAATTTCTTAGCCAGTCTTTCTTCTCTGTCTTTTCCTCTTCCTCTTCCTTCTTATTAACGTGTTTTCCTTTTCCCTGTTTCCTTTTCTCTAACTCCAGTGTCAGGGATACCAGCCCTTTGCTATTGTCTCATGGATGTCCGAGTCTCTGTTTATTGTGTTTCAATCTCCATCTCTCGTTTTGATCAAATAATTCCTACTGATACATCTTCAACTTGAACAACTTGAGGTTTTTATATTTCTGTCATTTTCCTTTCTCATTTTAAACATAGGCAGTGAATTCTTTAATTGCAGAATATTATAATTTCTTAGTTCCACTATTTCCTTCCTACTCTGTTCATTCCCTGGTTTCTATTTCTTGGCTGAAAACTCTTGCCATTATTGTTCATTTAAAGAATGCTTCCCTTCACTTCATAAAGCACAGTGGTTAAGAACTGCTTTAAAGATTTTATCTGCGAGATTTTATCTGAGAGTTCCAACACTTAGGACATCTGTTGATTTTACTTTCTCTTGAGAATTGGTTGCATTTTTGTGATTCTTCGTGTGTCAAGAAATACTTTATCTTTGACATCGTGAATATTATGCCATGCAAACTTGTAATCTGCGGAAGGTGGGGATGAGCTCATATTTGTACAAAGCCAATCAGCAAATACATAGTTTGGGTTTTATGGGCCATGGGGTTTCTATCTAACATCTCAACTCTGCTATTATAGAGCAAAAACACCCATAAAGAATATGTAAGTGAATGAGCAGAGCTGTGTTCTACAAAATTGTATTTACAAAAAGGATAATGGGCCAAAATGTGCTACATGCTACAGTTTGCTAACCCTGCTCTGAAGAAATTTTGTTTTTCTTGCCATTGTTTATCTCAACAGGCAGCTGATTCGGTTAAGTTTGGCTGTTTCACCACCGGTGGGCAGTGTTTGAAATCTCAGTTCAGGCTTTTGCTTTTGGGCTGTCACTTGCCTGGATTCTGCACAGAATTTGGGTATTGCTTTTGTCAGCTCTCTTTGCTTTAAATTCTCCTGTACTCATTGGTCTCTAAGACTAATTTCCTTCCTTCCTTCCTTCCTTCCTCTCTCTTTCTTTCCTTTCTTTCTTTTCTGTTTCCTCTGACCAATAAGACATAGTTTTACTGAAGTTTTGTTCAACTTTATACCAACACCTCTGCCTGCAGAATTGAGGTCCGATGCTGGGGAAAAACTGTGAGAGAAAACAAAACAAAACAGAAACAGAAACTTACTCCTTTGCTGTTGCTGACATTACACTTCACTCCAAAATCTGCCTGTATTTTTTTTTTTAAGACTATGAGTCTCCAGGGACTTGTTTTGAGTATTTTCTACAGAGATTTTGGCTGTAATCAGCAGGAGGGATGGACAGAAGAGGCTTCAACCACGGAAGATCAATTCACTTTTCATCCATGGATCAGCTTCTCCGCCCAGATCAGAACCATCTTGGGGACAGGGACAATCTCAGATTCTCCACTGCATATGAGGCCTTCTGAAGTTTAGGTTAACTGAGAAACTAACTCCTCAGGGACTCTTGGGTGTTAGAAATAATCTCTAAAGTCTTCTATTATAATCAACTTATCTTGCAAATGAAGTCCAGAAAGGTAAAATGACCTGCCCAAATTTGCACAGTTCATGGGAATGGAGGTTGGGCCAGGAATACAGTCCCCTGTCCGCCCCTTTTCCATGGTCTTCTTTTGCAATTCTCATGATCCTATCAGGTGAAAAATAAAATAGAAAATGAGCTTTCCTATGGTGAACAAACAAATGAAAACTGACTGAAAGATTGAAAAATATGGAGCCTAGGAAATTAATCAAGGGGTATGGTAGGACTTTGGGGACCCTTTAGTACTAGAAAAGGATCTTGGCTTCTCACTGAGCCCTGTACCAACCACTCGCCTTTTTTCTTTTTGCTGTTTCTTCATTAATTTTTTTTTTATATTTTGGAGTGTGTGAAACTTATGCAAATTATCAGTTAACAAATATAAATAAGTATGTAGTAAAATTTCAAGAAGAGGGACTACCACCGGTTCCCTCGTGTTTTTGGGGAGAGAAAGCAGACCATTTAGGTACAAGTTAAACATACAACCTAGTGGAGGGTGTGAGCGTCTCTGCATGTGGGAAATAAAGGTGAATTTTAGGGAGGAAGGATCACAACATAGCATCATGTTTGCAAGTGGCTCCCTTCCTATCAAATGGGGAAATGATGAGGAAATGATTGTCATAATGTCCTAATATCGAAATACGTGAGTTCTGAAAGTCTGAAATACCCAGGCAATCAGGACACTTCTATTACAAGGGCCGTCCCTACAGCTGGGATGTCCAGTAGCATCTGGTAACATTTTTTAAAAATTTGTTTATTTTTTGCTTCCTTAAAGCCACAGAAAACATGTTAGGATGGTCGAGTACACTGGAGAACTGTGTGTGTTTATGTCTGTGGTTTCGGTGGTTCTGTGCACACTTGTGTGAGGTGGGCTGTGCAGGGCAATTAGAAGACATTCCAAAAGTTACTGATAGAAATTTGAAACTTGGGACAAAGACAGAAAAATCATTGCCTTTCATGGTGGGAAACATAATTATCAAACTAAATTTTCTGAAAAGTATGATACCTAGATATAACACTTTTCAAACTATGTCAAAGACAGTTTTAGGACTTTTTGTATACATTCTCTCTATTAAATAAGTGCTTTTTGCCTTCACAGGATTAAAAAGGCTTAAAATTTAATAACAATAACAATGTTTAAGATAAGGACTAGAAACAAAAACCTCGTAAAGAATGAACAAAGATAAATACATTCAGAAAAGAAATCAGACGATTACTGCATCGAAATATTAAGCAATATTAATAACAATAATGCAAAGAAAGTAACATTCACATTGTCAAATAAGAGTATATCTATTATAGAATGCTTTGACACTGAGGCTCAGTATGGAGTCATCGGTTAACTTCTTATTTTTTTTTCCAAAGTGTCAAAAGGTAGACAACTAATATTTATAAATAAAAGTAAAAGATAATTAAAAAAGGCAAAAAGTGGAAACCTAATAAACACATGTATATGTAAAAAAATAAAATAAAATAAAATTTTAAAAAAGTAAGAAGTCATAAGTGCTTTTTAAAAAATCCCCATTTTAAAGATAAGGAAACAGAGGCTTTAAGATGTTACATAGTTTTTCTAAGGTCATCTGACTTGTTAATGATCGACAAGGATATTTGTAGCCGCTCTTTTTCACTGCCGTGGTTCTCAATCTTACCTACACACTGGGATATCTTTGGGAGCTTTTCAATATCTTAATGCTCAAGCTCAATTGTATCAGTATCTTTGGGGTATGACCCAAGTAAGTATTCATATATGCATGCATGTTTACTTTTTTATAGCTCTCCCATGTGACTTCAGTTTGCAGCCAAAGTTGAGAAATACCGTTTTGCTGTCTCCCATCACATATGACACATCCCAGAAAGATGCATGGTTCTTTTAAGAGAAAGGCAAAGTCTCTTACAGGGGAACCATAGTCAATTTCTTGGACTTGGCATTGGGAAGGGCGGCTAATTACACTTACCTGCGTGGTGTGCAAAATCGTTTGGAAAATAGAGGAAAAGGAAATAAAGAGAGGGGTGGATAGAGGTTGAGATATAAGTCTACCTTAACCCAGTCTGGACTCCAGACAGAGCCCCACTGCTTGCATCATTATCTACTTCACCATTTTGGGCCACTGTGGCCAAGTCTGAGAAATAAAGAAGTTATGCAAACATGATGCCCCAGTGTTTATTAGCACGAATAGCCGTAAGTATGACCCAGACTAGCGTTTTTTTTATTCGTGCTCTGATAAAATGCAAACTTTAAGAAAGCGCGAAGTGTGCCTGTTGTCTTTTCTGCTCCTCATCTTCTGTGCAAGCAGAGCTCCGTTGTTACCGCACACACGCGTGAAGGAACCAGACCTCCTTTGAAAGAGCACGATGCCTATTCACCGGCACCCCTCACACAGCCTCTGACGTACAGTGCGTGTTCATTACTTCTCTGTATTCCGAATGTGACTAAGAAAGTCAAATTTAGATTTCAGTGTTGTTTTATCAATTTTTGTGTCACCTGGTTCACTGGCTCCTTCCATTTGCATGGATAAATGGGAACTGACTTGTCAGAAAAACATTTTAACAGTTCAACCTCACTGTGGGAGTTTATACATCATAAAGTGTATGCAATCATCATTCTTTACTTTTCATTATTATTTACCTAGAATCACTGGCAGAGGTTGTCAACCTGGCCAGACCTCAGCCAAACTAAACAAAATTGTCTAAGGGTAAGGTGACAATAGTCTACAAATTTCTATCAGTAACTTTTGGAATGTCTCCTGATAGGGCGTAGATGTGTTTGAAAGGATCTTCCAGACTATAATAATGATCAGTCCAGATTAAGAACGACTGAAGATACGGTACAGATATGATCTTGCTCTCATATCCTTTTTCTTCTCTTTGACTAAGGCCTGGGCTATCTAATCCTTGTGTTTACAGAGAATTGATTCTCCAGCAAGTTCAAGGGTTACCTTCATTAGCAAATAACAAAGGGCACCCTTGATATTTGTTTGTAGCTTCAAACCAGTCATTTTAAGATCCAGCTGTTTGCTCTAAGCGTTTGCTCAGACTCATTTAGCTGGTTAAGATCTATGATCAAAAGGCTGCCACCCTGGGACCTTGGCAGTGGGAAAATTAAGGCAGGAGTTTCATGGTGTCACCCCTTCAACAGAATGGCAGCCTCCAGAAATCTGTAAATGCTTTGCTCTGCCCTATTTGGAGGACGAGAACAAAAGACTGTTAAATGATAGTAATAGAGGGTGGTGCCTGTGGCTCAGTGGGTAGGGTGCCAGCACCATATACCGAGGGTGGCGGGTTTGAACCTGGCCCGGGCCAAAACTGCAGCAACAACAACAGCAAAAATAATAATAATAATAATAATAATAGCCGGGCATTGTGGTGGGCGCCTGTAGTCCCAGCTACTTGGGAGGCTGAGGCAAGAGAATTGCCTAAGCCCAGGAGTTGGAGGTTGCTGTGATCTGTGAGCTGTGAGCTGTGACACCACAGCACTCTAATAAGGTCAAGAAAGTGAGACTGTCTCAAAAAAAAAAAAAGATACTAATAGAACATGGAGAACAGGTGAAATGAACCCTTCATTTTGCACTCCCTTTGGTCCCAGAAATTCTGGGCTGGGAAAAGCAAGTGGGTTCAGTAATATGAGCAGATCTTTCTAAAAGATTTCATGTAACAGAGGTAACAGCCTGAAAAACAGCAAAATGTTTTACTCACTCTTTAACAGTCCCCACGCCCCTTTTGGGACCTTCATCCCTGCCTGAGGCAGTAATCAGAGGCCCAGGGAGTGTTCTTTGTTCTTTATTTTAAATCACAGGAGAGGGTTCAACAGGAATGTCCAGAAAAGGGCAGGAGGTCATCTTGACCAGTGATAAGACTGACCAGGACCAGCACCATAGTTAAACAGAAAGTCAGCCCGAAGCTGAAAACCCCCAGACAAAGCTCTGCATCTCTGCTTTAAGGGACGATGATGGTACTTTAAGAAAAGAGCCTCCCATCCTCCTCATTTGCCAGCAGATTAACAAGCTTCTCTTTGCTTTCCCTCCAACTGCTCCTTCTCATCCTTCATCTGCAGCAGGAACAAGTGCAGCACTTTCTCTAACACTCATGCAAACTTTTTGGCTGAGAACAGCACAGATCCTTATCAGATGGCACGATCATCAGATCAGCCATTCTGGACTGTGAACTGATTGTTGTACACGCTCTGAGCAACCCGCACACATCTCAGCCCCACAGCTGGTGGGTGGTGGACCTCAGAGGCTCGACCTGAGGAGCCGAAGCAGCAAGGACTGACTTTTTTGTTTGTTCCAGCTTAGCAAGTGTGAAAATTCAATTCTCTTAACACGATGTGGAAACCCTCACCATCCCTTCTTCAGAGCCGTCTCCCTGTCTTATCTACAAGGTTGAAGAGGCAGAAGAGGGGCTGGCAGGTGGCTGTGCCAGTGTGAAGCCCTATGGGGATGGGTTATAGGCGGTATTGTTCTTCTCAGGGGCAATGCCCGGCCTCCTGCTTCTCCTTAATATCACCCCTTGGAACAGTAAAATACCAAATAGTGGGGATCCATTTGTTTTAAGAGCATCTTTCTTCCATCTGTACCTACTAACACACCTCCCTCCCCAACACAGACACAGAATAAACTGCTTGAAATGTCTTTCTCAAAATCTCTGCTCATGGAAAGAACCTTGACCTGCTACTCACAGTTTCTTGAAGTTGACCAAGAATCCCAGCCCTTTTATTTTTAATTTTAATAAAGCCAGGTTGTCTCAGACACCCCCAGTCCCCGCCTTCTTCCTTCCCTTCCTCTTCTCCCCCCAGGATTCCTGAGCTCTCCCTGAGTTTCCCCGAAAACCCCAGAGAAGGAATCAGTTCTAGGATTACGAGTTGCATTATTCCTGCCCCAGGCAGGAGCCTTGGCTAATGGTGGAACTTCTTGCATTAAGGATACAAATGTGTCCAGAAAAGAACTCCAAGTTAAAGATGCTCCCTGAGGCCACTGAAATCCCAATCTCAACTCATTCTGCTAAACTGTTTTCAGGGCTGCCTCTCCCCAGGAACCGCCTCAGTTACTTGGTAGAAAAATCTGGGTTGAATAAGACTGGACTCTGGGAAATAGGTATCCTGATGGTAGGATAGTAGAATCTTTCATTTGTTTATTTTGCTTTGTTTTTGCTTTCTACTTATCTCCAGATGTGAACTATTGCTTGTAGGGCTTGCTAGCTGCCTCGTTACTAAGTTCTTGACTTTTTTGCAAAGAAATAAAAATGCTTGCTTTATTTCACCAAAGGATATCTGTGTGTAAATTTTTTAATGTCTACACATGTATAAATATATGTGTGGTATAAATATCTGAGTATATGTGTATCTGCAAATGTTTTGTATACACACTTGTGTGTCTATGAGTGTCTATGTATGCACACGTTTCCTACTAAAAATCATTCAGTCTTATGACAGAAACTTGGAAACAATATGAAAGCCAAAGAAAAGATAAAAATCACCCTTGGCTTCACCCGACACAGCTAGAATACTGGTGTATCTTCTTCCAGCATTCGATTATTTCAAATCCCTGTTTTTAGGTGTTATTACAGCTTAAGCAAAATGCTGTATTTCTCCGTTCTTTTTAGTCGGTCGTGGACAGAAAGCTGAGAATGGGAGTGGAATCTTCTTGTGCAAACCCAGCTGGAACGTAGACCTCCTGGAGGTAAATCTCTCTCTGGGCGACCCCCTTGGAGAAGAGCTGAGCCCCCCTTTTCTGGAGGGCCCTATAAATATTAAATGGAAATGGCTTGCCCCTTTATGTCTTGAGTACTCACTCCATTAAGAACTTGAGGGAGAATTTTGAAGCATTTCGTGCCCACCCGATTAATACTAAAGCTTTGAAAATCACTCGTCTCTGTGGGATGTGACTAATCTCAGGCACAGCAAACCGGGCACAGCCTGTACCCCTGGAGACACTGCACGTCGAGTGAGGGCCGCCAAAAGCACCGGATGTTTTGCAGGTTTGGTAGGATAAGAAGGTGCATTAGTAATTCCTTTTAAATAAAGGATCTGTCTTTCCTTATCAACTGGAAAGTATTCCGCTTTTTGCCAATGGCGTGATTTTCGTTTGTTTTTGTCTTGCTTTAGTGTTTTAACCTAGAGTGTTTTAACCAGGTCACAAAAGAGAGGAAAGCCAGAGCCAGAGCGGTCTGCAGCGGGTCACGGGGCACTGTGGCCATTCCGCCCCTTGCACAAGTGGGATCTGATAGGTGGCCCTCTGGGAACTCCAGGTAAACTGTTTGTCCCTCTTGTTGGCAGTGAGTGTAGCTCCAAATTTCGTGCACCTGCTCCCGGGTTTCCTCAGTTCCCATCTCTTCTCAGAGCCTCCCCTCCTTGAGTGGTTTCTGGTGTTTCCCCACGTGTGTCCCAAGCACATCCTCTGACACCATAGTGTAACCCTCTAGGGTCAGTGTCATGGGCACATGGCCAGTGCAGTGACCCAGGGCCCTGTCAGAGGGGCCTCACACTCAGGTTTAAGGCTCTTCAGTCACCCTCTCAAAAGTCTTACTTATTTTTTCTCCAAATTTGTGCTTTGTAGTCCAAGACCCTGGGACAGTGGAGTGAACACTGGGGCCTGGAGTCTCTGCTCAGCATTTTTGCTTCCAGTAAAACCGTGTGGGTCTGGGGCCTCAGTTGTCTGATCCCCTTCCTGTGGTTCTCCTGGACACCGGCCTCGGCTCCCCTCACCACCCTGGCTGGGCGATTTCCTCACTCCCCGCTCTCCAAGCTGGGGTCACTAAGCCTTCCATGAGCCTTCCCTTTGCCTCTAGTGGGAGCCGGGGAGCAGGTTCAACAGGGGCCTGTTTGGAAATACGCCCTGTAGCTTTTGGGGGTGGAACCACGTGGTGGCCATCCCTGCCCAGGGTAGTAGGGCCTTGTGCATTTAGCAACTTGTTAAGGGGAGAGGAGTGTCTCTCATTTACTCCGAACCTAAGGAAAGATGGGGTCCCCTGAGGGTCCCTCCTCTGTGGGGAGGGGAGACTGCGTTTCACTCCGCCCTGGCTCTGCAAGTTATGTAGCCAGCCCTGACTACCCAGCACCCCTTTTTCCTATTCTTCTTTAAGCGGACTGTGTTTTCCAGAAACCATGCCACCATTCTCTGCCGGAGAAGCTGACTGACCATGGCTACGGGAGTGGACGCAACTTACCCAAGGGACACATGGACTTGTCCATTCCTCTTGCCGTGGTTATGACTCTGAGAACGGACTAGGACACAATTCTGACCACAGGCACTTGAGAGAATGTCTGTTGAGAAATTTAGAAGCTTTTTCTTTCTTTTCTCTCTCTCTCTTTTTTTTTAAGGAAAACAAAAACTACTCTTGGCTTGTGCCCTTAGTACAGTGGTTACAGGCCAGCCACATACACCAAAGCTGGCGGGTTTGAACCCGGCCTGGGCCAGCTAAACAACAATGACAAATGCAACAAAAAATAGCCGGGCGTTGGGCCGGGCGCCTATAGTCCCAGCTACTCGGGAGGCTGAGGCAAGAGAATCGCCTAAGCCCAGGAGTTGAAGGTTGCTGTGAGCTGTGATGCCACGGTACTCTACTGAGGGCAACATACTGAGACTCTGTCTCAAAAAACAAAAAAGAAAGAAAAAGAGAAATCTCTCTTTCCTCTTCACTTGGATGTTGTTGTGTTCAAACCTGGTGCCTGGACCTGATGCAGCAGTGGCGGACGGCCAGAGGACAGAGCCAGACCAGGGAAAGGCGGAGCTAAAGGTACAAGAGCCTCTCACCCCGCTTCACACCCAGGCTGTGCGCCGCCCGTTAAGACCCACTGATTTGGACCTCTCCGGTCTAGAGCACCGTTTGTAACACTTCTTCTGACTTTTTACCTTTTGCTTTTGTTTTCCCTTCAGTGTCATATTTCCCTGATATAAACCAGGCCCTCCAGTTAGTTTATAGACCGCTGTGAAGGACATACAATGTGTATGCTTGTTTTCATGTTTTAAATTTGAATGGTTGACAGTCTCACCACAGAAGCCTCAGAAAACACACCTGAAAAAGATGGAAATACACAGTCCTGAAGCAAATAAGTCTGTGAATTTTCTTATATTATCTTCTCTTGTTTGTCTCTGCAAGTGTCAATGTAAACTGAAACGTTTGCTGTTTCTGATAGAACACTTCTACCGCCTAATAAGAAATTATCAGAAGAGAACACAATACTTTGCAGGTGTACACGTGTGAGTGCTCTCCTGCTGTGCCGTGTGTGGGAAAGGGTCCGACTCAGAGTGAGGAGGTCCGGCTTGGAAGTCAGGTCGGCCATAGTTACGATCGCTCTGTGTGTGTTTGCTGTTTGGGATTCGTTGAGGGTACAAAGAATTAGGTTACATTGATTGCATCTGTTAGATAAAGTCCCTCTTATAATTGTGTCCCACCCCCAGGAACTGTGCCATACACAGTGACCCCAGAGCCTCCTCCCTCCCTCCCCCATTCTTCTACCCCACACCTTGTATTAGCTCATCTACCGCCTTCATATTAGAATTGAGTACATTGGATTCTTGCTTTTATTTTTTAGAGAATGGGGTTGTGTTTCCCAGGCTGCAGTGCAGTGGTGTGATCATAACTCACTGTACCCTTGAACTCCTGGGCTCAAGTGATCCTCTGGCCTCAGCCACTTCTCCCTATTTTTAAGGAAGACTCACTTAAGTCTTTCTCTCCCAAGTATGGGATATAATTGAAGACAGATATAATCCAACTAATCTTTAAAATTCCAGTGCTCAGGAGAGCTTAGTACCTAGAAAGAACCCAGTAAGTATTTGTTGGGCAAATAGGTAGATCAACGGATAAATTAATGAAATACAAAAATGAATAAACACATATCACAGCTGCCATGCATAACTTATGATTTAATATTTTACTTTATAATTACATTTTCTTCTGTCACTTTCTATAGCTAAAATGTGGTTCTCCAATTGTGAGCTGCTTGAGGGTTGGGATGTGCTTTCTCTTTAAACTCATTTATTTATTTATTTATTTTCTGAAAAGCATGTATTCCCTCACCAGCTCTGGTTCAACAGTTAATCAAAGCTGGATTTTCATCTCCGGTACACAGATACTAGTTATGTGACCTACTTATTTTTTTCCCTAAACCTTAATTTTCTCATTTGGAAAGTAAGATAAGAATAACAATACAAAATAGTTATTATGAGAATTAAACGGCGCAGTGCCTGGAAAATAGTGAACATTTCAACACATTTTATCTGTTTATTAGTAAATGTGAGAACAATTTCTTGATTGCATTCAAGTTTGAAAATCTAGGACACTTCTTTTATATTTTAAGATACTAAGACTTCAGAATAATGTTGATTGTGCATATGGCCTCTGGAGCTTATAGTATTTTCAGATGAAGAGCAGAAAGAATTATTATATAAATGAAGATGGAAAAAAATCCCTTCAAAAATATGGGACCCTAATGACTGAAACAAACGTTTATTATTTTTTTTCTGTTTGTTTTTTCCTTTGTCAAGTTAATCATATTCTAATCATAGAAATGTGAAAATAATCCGTTGCCCCCAGACTGGTTGTTTTCTGTATTTCTGAAATAAACTTGAGCATGCCACGTTCTTGAAATTATCCACAGCTCAACCTGAAGTCCCTCTTTACAACTTGGGTCAGCTGTAGGGAGTGGTAGGAGGAGAAAACGTGTTCATCCACTGTTCCCTTGTGTTGACCTTGACTCTTGACAATACAACAATACCACTGATAGAATAAACTGGGAGCTAGAAATACACAGTACTTTGGGATCAATATACACAGCTACCCTATTCATCAATTTCCACATCTGGAAAATGATGGGGGGATCCGGGGAGGCCCACAGTATTTACCTTCCCTCCGATGACTGGCCCATTATTTCAAGCAGACCACTGAGACGGAAGGGATGGTAGTGGTGAAAGTTGTCAAGGTTAGAAAGCGTGAAGGGAAAAATAAAAATAATGACTACATAGGCCCACATATCATTGAAAAAGTAAGGATCAAGCCATATTCCCCTTTTCTTTCTTTCTCCTCCGTGTATATTACAGACCACACACACACACTTTTTCCCCTTTATCACTAGCACTTTCGGTATTTTAACCAAGAAATAATAAATAGAATGGCATATTTAGAAAATAACTGGATTCAGCGTTAAAGTTAGGAGAACCATGCCCCTTGCCTGTGCTAAGGGAAAAAAAAGCCAAAGTTGAGGACCAGAGCCTGGAGCCTTGCCCCAGAAGTCTTGAGTAAGTGGACTCACTTGCTGTGGTGGGATTACAATTTGGTATCACGAATTTCAAGGAGACGGAAATTACACCACAAGTTGTAAACAAATACTTTTATAGACACGTACAAATTTTAGGTGAGTTTAACAAGGCTTTGATTTGTAACTGGTTTAAGGAAATAAAGCTTTGTCTAAAGGCTTAGAATGCTTTATGTCAAGATAAGGAAGTGTGTTCATTAGAGGCAAGTTCACTCAGGTGATCTGTTGTATAAATTGAGGAGCTGCAGGTGTGTCTTGCAGAGACTCAGGCCCGCTGCTGAGTCCCAGGGGACGTCACCAGGGAGGGTGGGCAGCGTGAGGAGGAATGTCTGGCCTCCTGGCTCACAGCTAGCAAGTCAGTCTTAGGGTACCCCCTGGCCCAGAGGGAGTCCATTCAGCCAGCCAGTGGCGGGAGCCTTGAGATTTTTAGTTCACACCCATCTCCTTAATCACCTGCTTACGTAGACTCTACCCACATTCATCAAGGATTTGGCCTTGCTTCCCACAGCCTGTCCCTTTAACACTGAGATAATCTTACAATATGGTTTGGGACCAGAAAACGCATAAGCACCTCATTACTTCTGGAGACCTAACTTATCACGCATGTTATGAAGAGGAATACTGGAAAGGTTCGTGTGCAGATAGAAATATTAGACATTATTAGATCAGGACATAGCCAGGCAGCATATTAAAATCTTTGACTATGCTGAGTTATGAACGAGGAATTCAAAACCCTCTGCCCCTTCCTTCAGTATTCCTGTGGCGTTTTCTTGTGGTTATGTCAGGGGAACACAGCGGTGGGCGGAACAAACATGATCCCTTGCCTTTCTTGTGTGTGTGAACTTGTGAGTATATGATTTAGTTTCGGGTGTATGTATTTGTATGAGAAAAGCAATTGCACTGAAAATCAGCAGGACTAGGTTCCTAGTCCCAACTCTGTTGCTGAATCGCTGTGAGCCTGGGCTGCCCCTTCTGCTGTCAGCTCTTCCCAGCTGTGGAATGCAGGACTTGGACGAGGTGATCTACAAATCTCTGTAGAGTTTCCACACTCCACAGGTCTGTGGTCATTGCTATTTCCTGAGTATTCCCGTGAACGTATTACAAGACCAGGTATTGCACTTGTGTTCCTCTCTGCCCACCTCACAGGGGAATCTCAGGACGACAGGAGAGGGGGTTAGTCAGGAGCAGCTGGGGCACCAGCCTCTCCAACTGACCTCACTGGTCACATTTAAACCAGACAACGAAGAACCATGGCAGTTCTCCTCTTTGATGATCAATACAGCTGACGTGTATCCAGGAACAAACAGCACAGTCACTGTCAATAAGTAATAAAATATTAATGAATGCAATTTTGAAAGTAAGATTTTTAAGTGGCGTTCTACTCATCAAGATTTTTCGATACTTAATCAACAGCTAAAGCATTTGAAATAAAAGTTAAAAAGGGAGTCTAGGGAAACAAACAATAGTAAGACAATATTATTTCTTTACATGAATTGATGCTGTGATTTTATTTTTTCTTTTCAAAACTCCCCCATTTGTGTGTGTTCCTACCTGTGTTTTGTACATGCATACATTTGCAATTTTTTTTATTATTATTGTTGGAGGTTCATTGAGGGTACAAGAAATCAGGTTACACTGACGACGTTTGTTAGGTAAAGTCCCTCGTACAATCATGTCATTTGCCATATTTTTTTAAACAGCTTCTTTGAAAATTAACAACACAACACAGGGATGTGTAGGGATTCAGGGATGAGGGTAGCCAAGGTCATACCCCAGGTTTTCCTTGCAGTTCAAAGTCATCAGTACCCCTGAAGATGCACAAAGGCAACTATGAGCACTGCAAGATGAAGGAACCAGAGGCAACGGGAAACAGGAAAGAGTCTCTAGCTTTGCAGGCCTGGGAGCTGCAAAGTTTATTTTCTTCAGAAAAAAAAAAAAACAACAATAAATTCCTGTATACTATTATTGCTGTCTAAACCATAGACACATTTTGTTCTTTGTCTAGACCTGATGCTTAATGTGTAAATGGATCTTTATCAAATGCAGATTCTTACTTAGTATGTCTGGAGCAGGACCCAGGCTTTTGCATTCTAACCATCTCCTGTATGATGCCGAAGCTGCTGCTGTCGAGCACACACTTGGGTAACCAGAGTCCCACAGATCCTGCTGTGGCAGAATTGCCTTCTCTTCATATGCTCTCTAGGAGAATTTTTTAAAATTCCATTTTACCCATTGTTCCGAGACATCCTAAGCATCGTGGAGAATAATCATTTATAAGCAGCCTGGGGTTTCCTGCCGCAGTCGGTCCCGGCTTTGTCAGTGCAGGAGGGACAGGAAGCCTGTCTGGTCCTCTTCACCTGCTTAGTTTAGGGTTGAGGATAACGGCGTGGTGCTACCCTGCCCCTTCTCTGCCAGGGTCCTAGATCCTAAGCCTTCTTTTCTACTTGTTTTTCTACTTCTTGAGTTCAGTACATTTTGAAATTGATTTAGAGATATGTCTTGAATGTTTTTCCTTCACATTTCCCAAATCGGTTGTTTTTCACTATTTATCTCCTTCCTATCTTGGATATAGGACATTCCACCAGTGCAGGGGCCCCTGGTGGACAGTAACACAAATATGCCTCCCCAAGCAGCTGCCGTTCAGGGAGATGCTATAGAAAGATATGGAATTTCGTTTATCTACTAAGGGCACTAAGAAAATGCCAGCGTGGCAATGCACCGTGGTGCCACTCTCCAGATGTTGGGAAATCTGGCTCTGTTTTGGAGCCACTGGTGGCTCTTTCTCTTCTAATGAAATCATAGCACCTGAAGGGAATCTTGGGTCCCCAGCCAGGAAACATGCGAAGAATCGGTGGATTGAAAGGCCCCCGTGGGTGCTCGTCTAAGCTGACTGGCTGTGACTGTGACACTAACATTTGTGTCCTGCCTTCTGCCAGTGCTAAAATCGGGGTTAGACAGAAGAGCAGAAGTTAATTGCCTCAGGGAGAAGGTCCCCCCACCCCCGGTTAATTGTCACGTTAAAGTTCGAGTTGCATCACAGCTTCCAGCTCATGTTCATCTCAAAGCTTGACTCAGAGGAGCCGTGGAACCTGTGTCTGCACATAATGACTCTTCTCCAGAGAGTTCCCACGTCCATTGAGAATGAAATGGGCAAACACATAGCTTGAACTACAGTTTGAAAACCGCAGCCAGTGCAGGAAGTCTGGAGAGAGAAGGGAAACTTGATTTTGTCAAAGGAGAGGAGGTTTAGGCCAGGTCATGTGGGAAAGGGCATGATCCTTCCCTAGGACACACGGAGATTCAGGTTGACTAAAGCTTTGGTTATTCACCTGATAAGGATGGTTCTGAACCAAATGCTCAACTCACCACAGTCCTGCGATGGCAAACTTACCCAGTGGAGCAACGTGGTAAATGTCAACTTTTCCTTGGCTGACAAGGTGGGTGAAGGACTTGAGATGGAGAAGCTGCTGATAGCATTGACAGCCTGGGGTCAGAGAGAAAGGGGGTTTTTGTTTGTTTGTTTTTCTTTCCCCTTATGAGCAACTGGCATACCAGTTCTACTCCCACCTTCCCTACGATCCATACCCTTCCTTCCATGTTACATTATCTCTAAAGTGAATCCACCGGAGTGCTGCCAAGAGGGCCTGGGCTCTGACTATGAGCCTACTCTCATCCTTTAATAGCACAGCGTGACCTCGGACAAACCTCTGTTCTCCTTGAGCCTCAGTCTCCCCATGTGAACGCAGAAACAATAATAGTTACCTTGCAAATTGAAATTTTATGTTTTTTAAATCTTGTAACTCCTGAATGATGTATTGATAAGAATTTTTAACATCATGTAGATGGTATTCACTTTACAATTGAGAAAATCTCTTTCCAATCTCATCTGTTTTCATTCATTTCTTCCGAGGGCTCCTAATCTGAAGCTGTTTAACTGTGTCCTGCTTGGAGAGTTTCTATTTTGGTTCAAAAATATATGAGGCTTGTCTGTTAAATGGAAAGTCAAGTCCTCGAGGAATAATATTGGATCCTGGGTTGCTTTAAGTTCCCTTAGAGACCCAGTTAAGTCTGTTCATTCTCAAGGCACTTTTTATCCATTGAGTTTCTGTGGGTGTCAAGCACCCTACTGGGCCCTGTGAAGTACACAGCAACCAAAGGGACATGGCAACTGTCACAAGGAAATATGGTATTTATTAGAGACAAGCTAATTACGTTAGAGGGAAGACTCTGTTTATACCCTATAGGAAAGGTGGGATTAATTAGCGGGAATGGTTAATTATCCAGTGGGAGTAATGAGGAGGGAGGGATTAATTCCTTCTCAGGAGGTAGGGAAGACTTTCTAGAAGAGGTGGAGATCACGCTGGACCCAACAATGTTTCACATCTCTGTTTCAACCTCCTGTTCTTCTGTACTTTAAAAGGCAATAGCTATTTGAATCATACTCAGTCACTGGTAGTCAAAGATAGTAACAGTCAATTGCACCGTCCCCTGACTTTCTGTACCATCACATATGGAAAGAATGCTGGACATTCACTCAGACTGCACCCCGATGTCCAGGCAAGGCATCCAACTTTCCAGTACAAGTCATTGCCCTTTGATTTTGCACTTTGTTATGCTTTAAATGTTTGTCCCCATTACCCCCAAACTCAAGTTGAAATTTTATTGCCATTGTAATTTTCTGAAGAGGTGGGACCCTTAAGAGATGATAGGACAGGAGAGCTCCATCCTCACAGGTGGGGACGGTGCTGTCAGGGAAGGGGGTGTTCAGCCTCCTGTTTCCCTCTCACCAGATGTCAGAACCTTAACACCGGACTTCTCCACTTCCAGGACGCAAACCTACAATTACTGTTTACTATGAATTACCCAGCCTCAAGTGTTCTGTTGTAAAAACACAAAACAGACTCAGACATACATCTGTGAACTTTCTCATACCCCTCTGCAGTTAAGACCAGTTAACTCGTACTCCTCACTTACATGCTTTGATATTCCATAAGAAAATAAGCTCTTGAAAATGTAGTTAATCGTAGATTTCTTTCACCCACTCTTTAAAAAAAAACAACAGAGGGGCAGGAGGAGGATGATGGGGGGGAAGGATGGGTGGAGGGAGGGTAATTGGTGGGATCACACCTACAGTGCATCTTAGAAGGGTACAGGTGAAACTTACTCAATGAAGAATATAAACGTCTTAACACAATAACTAAGAAAATGCCGTGAAGGCTATGCTAACCAGTTTGATGAAACTATTTCAGATTGTATATGAAACCAGCACATTGTACCCCATGATTGCATTAATGTACACAGCTATGATTTAATAAAAAAAAAAAAACCCGCATTCCATTGTTAACTTATTCATCTTTGAACGTCTTCCCTAAACCCTAGCAGCTCCTCCATATCTCCTACCAGGGGAGATACACACTGAGCTGGATGTAGGGCACTGGAAAGGCAGTACCAGGATTTAGAACAAAGAAATCGATTATCCTCAGCTCTACCTCAGTCAAGGCCCAGCCACGGGTCCATTTAAACACAGCAAGATATGAGTTGCCTTAAAAGAGTGTGAGCCTACAGACCAATTGTTCTAAATTCCAAGTTGTCTCATTAAGAAAATAAAATAACAAACAAAACTGGCCTCCCTGGTGTTTCCGCAGTTCTGAGGCTGTATCTGGTGGCCCCCCTGCCCTGCGGGCCAGCGGGCTCCTGTGTCACAGCCGGCTGAGATGCGCACACACCTGCCCACTTGCATCAGGATGTCTCCGCCTGGGTTAAATGTGTTTAACCTTCGAATAAAGCAATATGATATTCAAACATCTTCTAACGAGGCTCTTCGATTCAGGTCTCTGAGGTTTTATTCACCTGTGTGGTTTCTCTTAAGCCTGTAAAAAAGACAATTGCATGGTTTAAGGCCATCTTCCTTCTTATTAGGGAAGCAGGAACCAAAACTGTCAGTCAGCTGAGAGTCTGATTATGCAGCGCCTCAGCCACCTGCGAGCACAGACACTTGGCCCCTGGGGCCCAGCTGGGGCTCAGCCTGGTAACACCCCTGCCGCCATCAGTAGCCCTGCAGTGTCTGCAAAGAACTATTTTCTCAATGTGCAGAAGGCAGTGGGAGGTGCTGTGTCTGTTCCTAGATACTATGCACCATATTTATTATGATTATCAGAGAGGGAAAACCAAGCCCCCAAGCAAATCTATTGCTAAAAGACTACCTAAGAGGATCGCTATATTTTAGGGTAAAGGCTGAGGGGAGGAACCCTCCTGGATCTGTGTGAGATGCCTGGTCTGGGAGTCACCCTTGAACCCTGCTGCAGGCTGGCTCTGTAAAGTCCGTTTGGGTCATGCCAGTCACTTGGGAGCTTGTTTTGTTTTGTTTTTTCCTATGGGAAGGGATGCTGCTCTCCTTCTTCTGAGAAGTCAAGGATCTTCTGAACATCAGATGATGCAAACGACGTAAAATGTCTTTGAATGAGAGCGTACTAGGAGAAACTGTGATGTCTCCTTTGTTCTTAGCTTCCCAGTTGTTCTGATGGGGGGAATCAGACGCTTCAATCACCTTCTGCACACCCACAAAAAGGTGTGTGGGGGTTGAGGATGCCAGTTATTTCTGGAGGATTCATAGTTTGAGGGTGAAATAATGCTCAGAAAATCACTGGGCTGATGATTCCAGATGGTGAAGAGGAATTTGGGCCCCAACGGGGCAGTAGAGTCAGTCACTCCTGCTAATGCCCCACTTCTCATGTCTCAGGGTGTCATTGGGATTGAAGGGTCAGGGAGAAGCCATCCTGTTGTATCCTTAAGCCAGAGGAGACTGTGGTAGATGAAGTTCTCTAAAATACGCCCCATGGACTCTGAAATAGCCAAGAAGGCCCTGAAGGCGGGGACTGAGGCAAGTGCATCGGCATCTGAAAAGGCTGGTGGTCGGAGGGCAGCTCAGTGCTCAGCGTTGCTAGTCCTGGATATACTAAGCTCCTCACCCCAACTTGAGGAAGAAGTGAGTTCTAATCATGGTCTGCAGACTGACCCATATGTGAAGCAGAGAAAGGGACATAATCAATGTTTCCGAAAGGGCTATGAATCCATGGGCCTGGTTTCAGGAATCGCTGGAGAAAGCTTGGCTTGGTGATTAGCTTGTCCAGTGCTCCAGCCAACCGGGAGGTCAGTGGTATTTCAGAGGCAAGACTTGGTGACGTTCATTCCAGCCTTCACCTGATGGCAATCGCAGTTTACAGAGGCCTTTACTAGACATGGGTCTTTCCCCACTGCAGCATTCAGAGAAAAAGAATATATACTTTGAAAAGAATACAGAATAGAATAAAGAATAGGGCCTGTGCTTTGGAGTCAGACAAACGTAGGATCAAACCACAATTCTACCCATTAGTTAGCAAACTACCTATTTTTTCTTTGTCTCAATATCTTTGTCTGCCAGTTGTTAATAAATATATGTTCCCTCTGTGGTGGTCACAGCAACAATAATATGCCCAGGTCACACCTGGCACTACTAGGAAGCTCTGAGTGAGGGTCCAGTTCTCTCTCCTGCAATCTTTATGACAGGTGCACAGCAGAAGCCTTGCTCATGGGAAAATGGTTATACTTGAATGTTCAACTATGATATAAGAGAAAACACAAATTGTGCTCCATGAAATGATAATTTAGAATATACCTAAAGTAGCAGGAACTTGAGTTGTCTAAACATGGCTAGTGTGTTATTAGGCAACTTTGGGGAAGCTGTAACTTTGTCTTCTGTTTTTGTTCTTTTTCATGTACTTGCCCCACTCCCCAGCTGCTGAAATAAAGACAGTACCAGCATTACTATTGGGGAACTTTATTTCAGTGATAGCAAATATTTCCCAAGCACCAAAGTAGCCTGAGGTCTTCTGCAAAGCTTCGTATGTTTAATCAGCCCCAAATTCTCTTAGGATGAACTTGAGTTTAAACAGTTAAGGTAGTTGCTTAACTGGGAAATGGTTCCCATCTTTCTGGCACAAATCTCCCCATATGACCAATGAGAAAATGAGAGTAATGAACAGAATCTCGAGCCCCTGGGCATCCTTGTAGGAGGCGAATTACCAATGGTGACTACATCCCAAAATATGTCTTTATGGCAACTCTTTTCCATTTTCTGCTCAGGACTGCCCTGCCACCCCTCACTTCCTGACGATTTCCCCTCAACCCTACCACCAACAAAGCCCACACATCCTTTCCTCCTTTGCTGATGAACAAGCTCTGGGAGCTTAGATGCAGCACCTGTGCGCAGAGGGTGGGATCCCTTGAATAGGTAGACCCTAAGGTCTCTGCGAATTCTCAAATGACAAAACAGCGTAAATGCAAGGAGCCAGCTCTGAGTGCAGACGATGCTCACACCCAAGTCAAAGAGGCAGAGAAGGACAAGGGTCATAGCCTGGTCAGCTGTGGAGCTGAGTTCCCTGTCTACCATTGAAGGGTCTATGGCTTTGGGACACTGAAGTCTTTGGATCTCTGCTTTTTGTTTTTGATTTTTTTCTTTGTTTTGCTTTTCATTTCTAGCATGTAGATCAAAAATAGCAATATTTTAAATATATATATGCATGTGTGTGCGTGTGTGCATGTGTGTATACACACAGAACCATTAGAGTGTCCCACGCAGCGAGCCCTTGATGTGTCTCAGTTTGTTTCCTCCTTAATTAATCTAATTAACATTCTTTCATTATGTGTCTCTATTGCGAGCAGTTAGAATGGAAAGCTTGGCATCCTTGGCTGATGCTCTATCAAAGCAGGAAGAGGTTGCAATGCTGATAAAGACTAAGAAATCTTCAAAGATTCCAGGAGGGAAGAGAGAAGAATGGTTCTGAGTGGGAAGATGGACTCGAGGGGGGGGGATGCTCATTATTGAGGTTAAAGGAGGAATATCATACATGTAAAAATTCAGTGACTATCTGGGTTCCAGGATGGGGACAGTTTTGCAGACAGGACCAAGCCCCGTCCAGGCTTGCATTCCTGAAAGACAGCCCGAGGCAGGGTTTTGTCAGGCCCAGGTGTAAAGGGAGGCTCTGTAGGCCATCCACTCTGGATTTATGAAGCTGGGTGGTCTGTAGGGACTTCAGGGTGACTTATCAATTGAAATCCTTCTGGATCCTGATCCGCCTGATCCTTTGATTGGGTGGTGGCTGGGAAGGGAAGGAGAAAGGACAAATGGAGATTAGAATTGTGAGCTTCAGTGAACCTCCCACTGTCAAGGCAAGCCTTCTAATTTTCCCAGACACAGACTCACATGTCGTCTCGGGATATCTCTGAGAGTTCTGGAAAGGCCTCAGAGTGACCTAAGAAATACAGAGAGAGTTTAGAGAATTTGCACAGTTCCTAAGTCTTAGATTTTTTATACAGACATACCTGGTTTCAAATCCCAAATCTGCCTCTTGTCAGCTGTGAGGTTATACAAGTTTATTCAATTTCCTGTGGACCCATTTTTCTCATCATAAAATGGAGATAATAATAAATGAAATATTGGCTTTTTGAGATGCAAAAAGCAGATAACATTTTTAATGCATTTCAGTGCCTGACCCTCAGTGGACAGCAACCATTGTAATTATTATGTAGTTGCTATTTGAAATGCCTACAGCCTGGATATATTAAGAAAGTGAACCATCTTAGAGATCAGATTTAAATGAGATAAATAGAAAGTACAAATTGTAATGGGGTGAAGCAAAAAAAGGCCTGGGAAAGTTGGGTGAGATGAGCTAGTGTGGCGGGCATGGTGAAGGGCCTTCATGCTAGGAGGACGAGGGTACACTCTGGTGCGCTTGGTAGAGATGGGCATGGTGAGGTTTGCAGGGATGGGAAGAAGGCATGTTTTGAAAATAATAGACAAAGAAGATGCCTTTAACATTCTTTATCTTCCTAGTCTCTGAGGTATTGGGAGAATTAATGAACTAATATCTACAAAGTACTAAGGGACTATCAAATAAAAGGACTATAGAAAACCCAAGTAGTATTATCATTTTATTAAACATTTATTGAACCTGGTACAGAATATATAGGAGCTATACTTTCTGCCCAGAGGCTTTAGAATCTAATTGCAATATTTTATTAATTATCTTGAGGGCAGAGGGAATTTTAGATAAATACTAAGTTTAGCATATCTCTGAAGGAGTCAAATGGATATTGCAAATGGTCACCATAATTTGCCCCCTGAATTTCTATAACATAATTGTATTGTCATTATACAATACTAACACAGATACTAATAGTAATTATAAAAGCCAAAGTAAGAATACACAGGACATTCTGCTAGTTCCTTCACATATGTTATCTCAAATCTTGACAATAAATTCTGAGAGATGGAATTAATATCCTCATTACAAAGATAAATAAATTGAGGCTTAGGAAAGTTATTTAAGATCACACAGCTAGGAAATAATGTATTTGACCCTATAAAATAGCAAAGATTATCTCCTAGGCCATGTTTTTGTTGTGATCATTTGAGAGAGTTCCATAGTCTGGGAGTGTAAGAGCACTACAACCCTAGTCTCTGTCTTAAAGTTCTTAATAAAGACTCCATAGTTGCTCTCTAAAGTACTAGTGGAACTCCATGAAATTCTTTGCAAACAGATTTTTAATGTGTTTCTGTATTTTTATGGGGCATGCATCTAGAAATTTTATTAGAATCTTATAGAAATTCATAATTCAATCCTAGTGAGAATAGCCCACATCACAAAGTCCCGAAGCTGTAGATGCTGGCTTGGGTATGCAGAGAAGGGAACACTTTTCTGCTCTTGGTGGGATTGCAAACTAATACAGCCTCTTGGGAAAGAAGTATGCAGAATCCCCCAAAAGCTAAACATAGACCTCCCATTTGATCCTGCAATCCCATTACAAGGTATCTACCCAGAAGGAAAAAAAAAATCATTTTACCATAAGGAAATTTGCACTAGAACGTTTATCACAGCTAAATTCACAATTTTCAAGATGTGGAATCAACCCCAGTGTCAATTAACCCATGAATGGATTAACAAACTGTGGTATATATACATATATATATATATATATATATATATATATATATATATATATATACACGCCATGGAATACTATTCAGCCATAAAAAGATAGAGACTTTACATCTTTTGTATTAATCTGGATAGAGCGGGAGAATATTCTTCTTAGTAAAGTATCACAAGAATGGAAAAGAAAGCATTCAATGTACTCATTACTAATATGAAGCCAGTAGATGAACTAATACAAGCCCACAAGAGAGAAAAACACAATTAAATTCAAGTGGGGGGAGAAGAAAGGAGGCAGATGGGAGCAGGGAGGAGAGACAATTGGCAGGCTCTCACCTTATGGGCATAATGTAAGTGTGTAGAGCACACCACCTGCCTGGGTGGATGAAGGACTCAACTAAAATTTGGACTTTACCTAACAAACACAAATGAAGTAACTTAATGGTCTATACCCTCACATTAATCTGAAATCTTAAACCAAGGAAATAAATAAACAAATTAAAATTTTTAAAAATTCATAATTCAAATAAGATCAAGAATAACTGTGCTCCTTTTTGGCTCACCCCATGTATTGGACAGAGCCCAGAAATACTCTGAGCATGAGCCTGATCCTTAAATTAGCTCAGGTATCAGGGAAGTCAGGGATATGTATGTAGACGGCCCATTTATGGTTCTTGCATCTTTCCCCAATGGACTTTTTTACTTCTTGTTTTTTAGTCTCCTCTTATGAGCCAGAGATACTGGACATTCTACCACGAGCTCCACCATTCTAGTTCCAGATCAATCTCAATAAACATCTCTTCTGTTATAGGAAAGGAAATCACACCTTCAATTTGTGCACAAATTGGTATAAACCCCTGTTTAGGGAATTATGTTTCATTACATATATGTTCACCCCTTCATCAGACTTTGCAGTTTCCTGGGGCAAGAGCCACGTCCTATTCATCCTTCTGTTGCACGGGCATAGCATGGAGCATAGAACATAGCCAGTAGTCAACAAAAGCTTAATAAATAGGAGGATGGATAGGTGGTGGACTGCAAATAAACATGCTTGCTGTGGTCTTGAAAGCTAAATATTGAAGGGTAAATATTAGGAAATAACCCACTATTTCTAGGCTGGTTATTCACAGACTTGTGTCAGTAAAATGGTTATAAGAATGATTCTACATAATAGAATTTTGCAGAGGGCATAGCTCTTCCATTTAGAATAAAGTGAGATGCCTGGAAGACCACAGAGTGCTGTGAAACTTATTTCAGGTTCCAGCTCTCTGCATAAGGCATGCTCTAGGTGACATTCCTGCTTCTGCTTTATGTAATTTGGCTTAATAGAAAGTAAGAGCTTTTCATGATCACAAAATCCTAACGTTAGCTCCTCGGTAATGTATTCAAGTTGCCACCTACCCATACAGGCTACAGATCCTTGGAGAAGCCTAATAAGAGTACAGAATTTCTGCTATTTCAGATTTCCTTTGACAGTAAAGAGGATGATAATCTTAAGCAATCTATCAGGCTTATGTTTAGTGAAAATTCCTGGCTTTTTAGCCTAGCTAATCTTTGAGTTATCTGACTTTGAACAAAAAATGCTGTTATCTCTTATCCCATCTACTCCTGTGGTGAGCAAATGGGCCTGTACTCACTGCTGGGGCCAGACCTGACGGTGTCGTCCTCATCACCATGGGAACACCGTCTCTTTTTTGCTAAGATGAGAGTTAAGTTCATCCTAAAAAAACTCCAAGGGCTCTCTTGAAGTATGATCAGAATTTTCCAGTGGGATTTAGTTATAATCCATGAGAGGTGAGATGAAAGAATAAGCATTTATAAATTTTACTGAAAGCCTATGAATTATAGGACTTAAGAAAATCTTATCTTCAGATAAACAGATAAATAGTCCACTTTTACTAAGACAGTTAGGTATTTACCCAGTAGGATAATCTGTGTGTATCTTTTACTTTCCTAAGAAAAATATTCCTCCAGCTCTCAAATCTGCTTTGTTGTCTAGCATCTCTAGAGAATACAAACCTAGAACAGAGAAATGTTTTCTGGACTACCTGTAATTCTCCTATACCTTTAGGCTGTAAAACAGAGCTGCATATTTGCCACTCTTTGGTGAAGCATACTGACTTTGTGAGTTTGTAGCTCATTGCATCCCTAATTCTTCAGTGGTGTTTATCATAGGAAAATTGTGATTTTTTTCACCTAGGTAAAAAAGATTCTGCGGCACGACAGGTAACAGTTTAGTCCCTAAATGGATGTGTTATATATTCTTTGAATCCAGGGACCTCTAGAGAAAACTTGGAGGCTGCAGGAAAAGGGTGTTTTTGTTTGTTTGTTTGTTTTAGACTTGCTTATGCCACTGAAGTTTCATGCCTGTAGGGAGGTTATTTGTATTTTCTGTAATGTCAGAAGACAGGAATAAGCCTGTGGTAATTTGAGATATGAACATTATCTTCGTTGTACATCCCAAGAAATTCCTGGCTGGTGGTTTCAGTAGCCAATGAGACCCTGATAGATCAAACAGTCCTTTGATGTGTGGAGCCAGTAGCTTTCTTGTGGAACGGGAGGAGGCCAGGACACGGGAACTAGATCCATGCCTCTTCTAGGGTTATGAACTCCTGACTCAGCAGTGCAAATATAAGAAAAAGTTGATGTTGAAGGAGTTGAAGACACTTTTACATTGCAAGCATCATTTTCTCTTATGTCTAAAACAACTGGCACTCCCTACCCTCCAATCAAACCAAAACTCAGGCTCAAAGAAGCACAGTGACTTGCTTAAAATCGTTAAACTGATGGAAAGAGAACTGGATTTGAATCTGCATTCTGAGATCCATGCTACGAAATTTCTGTCCTATTTCATAAAAATACTCAAAGCTGTTAAAAGCTCGTCTTGAATCTTATCCAGTTACGAGTCTAGTCTGTGAGTTGCTTACCACACATCCTTTATCCCCTGCATGTAAAACTTTCACATTCACAAAAGACACTGCAACATCAATTAAGCAAAAGTTTGTCAGTTCCTGGCCAATATTAATAAGAGACAGTACAGAGCAGTGAAGTCATACCTAGCAAAGAAAATTTTAACTTTTACTTAAGTTCAACACTGAGTCCAACTAATTTTGGGAGGCTTTTGAAATTCTGCACTTACTTGAAGATTACAGGAAATTGAATTAAGAGGCAATTTGACTTTCTGCTAGCTGGGATATAGATCAGGGCTCAGACTGGCTGCCGCTTTATGTTGGCAAAGTAATTTCAGCAATTCATCCACAACCTGCCTTTTGATGTGTTAACGCAGAGGTAAGAACTCATGATTGGGTTAGTGCCATTGATTGGGTGCTCAAGTGCTTGTGGAAACCAGGACGCTGTGATATCATAGACACAGTTCAATACTCAGTCCATTGGGCTGCTAAAAAGGAATCCTTCTGAAACACACGCCTGAGTATGATGCCCATACCCCGCCCCAACACCCTCAGTGACTTGCTTTTCCATTAGAACAACGCCAACCTCCTCTTCAAGGCAGTCAGGCTAGTCACAGTCTTGCCCATCCCCAGACCTAGCTCCTTCCCCTGCTGCTACCTAAATTAGCTCTTGCTTTTTATAATGTTGTTCCCTTGCAAGTACTAGACCCTCTATCTGGAAAGTCATCCCCCTCACTCCTCCACTTCCAAGGTGGACGACTCCTGGAAGCTTTCCCCTTGTCTGTCTGAGACTAGTAAAGCCCTTTTCTATGTAATCATAGCATCTTAAACACACATGCAGCACACTGCACTGTGACCAGGGGTTTTCTTACACGTATCACTATGATGCTGAGAGCTCTTTCAGAGCAGACTCTACCTTTCACTCAATTATATATTCCCACTCTTTACCTTGGTATGTTTAGCAAAATAGTAAATAGTGTTTGTGCAGGAAAAAACAGATTGGGAATACAAAATAGATGACTTCTCATAATCTTACAATTTTTTAATCTCAATTTTTGAAACCTAAGTATGTTATACATAAGCGTGTTGACTCTGTACATATTGTGTGACTCTTGAAATGTCACTGAACTGAATTCCCAGGGGCTGAGATACAACAAGAATAACAGGGAAAAAAAGAAAGGCAGGGGAGGCATGGTGGCTCATGTGCTTGATCCCAACATTTTGGGGCAGGGGAATAACTTAAGGCCAGGAATTCAAGACCAGCCTGGGCAACATAACAAGAACACATCTCTATTAAAAATTAAATTTAAAAAATTATCTGGGCATAATGACTTGTGTCTGTAGCCCCAGATAGTCAAGAGGCTGAGGCAGGAGGATCACTTGAGCTGAGGCTGCGGTGAGGCTGCGATGAGCTATATCAGTACCTCTGCACTCCAGTCCCAGAGTGAGACTTGTCTCAGGAATAAATAAATAGATGATTTTTTTTTAAAGAGAAAGGTTGACAGCGACCATAGCACAGTGAGCAGAGGGCTGACCACATACACCGAGGCTGGTGGGTTCGAACTCGGCTCAGGCCAGCTAAAGCAATGATGACAACTAAAATAATAGCTGGGTGCCTGTAGTCCCAGCTACTTGGGAGGCTAAGGCAAGAGAATTACTTAAGCCCAAGAGTTCAAGGTTGCTGTGAGCTGTGACAGCATGGCACTCTACCAAGGGTGACATAGTGAGACTCTGTCTCAAAAAAAAAAAAAAAAAAAGAGAGAGAGAGAGAAGGGCAGTTTAGTATAGACTCTTGAAGACAACATGTAAAATTCAGGTTTCAACTGGTGAGGTGATTGGCGGGCACCGATGTCCAACTCTAGAAACTAGTTTATGTCAGTGAATAGGTGAGCAAGCCACACTATTTACTGAGAAAATCCCTATGTGGAAAACCAGCACAGAGACAGAAACTGAGCAGACTGGACACACGTCCCTTTAAGCCATTGACCTCTAAGATGTCCTTTTTACCTCCAGAAATGAATTGAATTATTTCTTCCTCTCACATCAATTGTTTCTACAGATTTTGCTATGTCCTTCATGGTACATGTCCTAGGTACCACTATCATCCCAGTATCCCACAAATATAAAACCTGGAGGTGTGGAGGACTTTTATATTCTTTTACTTCCAGGAAACAAGAAGAAAGAAAAGGAGGAGGAAGATGTCTGGAACACTTATCCATGTTCCAGACATCTTTTAAATATTGCTATTAACTCATTTAAGATACCCCGAGCCCCACTGGAATTGCATAGTCCCATTTTGGAAACTGAAACAATGAGACAGTACATAACTTTCCCAGGATCATATACAATCAGGCTTTGCAGGTGGACAGTCCGTTTCCAGAACTCATATTCACAACTGCTACGTTAAACTGCCGCCAACCTTTAGTTTCCTTAATGCCAAAGTACCTACCATTTCTTTTCACAGGTGACATTCTCACAAATGTTACTTTAGTTGTGACTCCATTGCTCACCTCTCGATCAGCCCCTCTGCCTCTGTCTCCCTCAATTCCAAAAATCACATGGGCTCGGGAATCACACCTGGGTTTAGATTATGAACCTGTGATTTTGACCTGATGCCAATTATTTACCTCCATAATAAATTCAACTATTTACCTCGTGAGTCTTTATAATAATTAAATGCAATGCTGTAGTGAATTACACCTGGCACATAGTAGGTTACCTAAAAATTATAATTTACTCGCTAAAACAAACTACATATATTAAGAAACCAGCAACTTGCCCCATCCCCAGTCCCTTTGAGATTCTTCCTCTTTTGAAAAAATAAACTCCACTTCCTTTAACAAAGTACTCTGCATCCTCTAAGACCAAAACTCAGCCAACCTTTCCAGTTACACTGTGCACTGACTTTCAGGTGACTTACTCTACAGGACTATCAAATTATTTCCAAGACAGCTCCTGATATTGCCTCTATTCCATCATGCATTTTCTCTACACATGATGCACGCTCTTTAAATCCTATTAAAATTCTGACTGTTCTTCCAAATCTATGTCCTCCTTTAATTAATGCTGTGGAGCATCCTGATGGCCTACCTGAAACCATCAATAAGGGGTAGAAATGAAGCCACACATAATCCACAAAGTTAGCACCTTTTAGGAGACAAAGAATTCAAGATACCTTTCCAACAGAGAAATTAATACGAAGTAAACAAGCTGCTGCTACAGGCACAAAAGCTTGTGGATGGGAAGAGCGGGGTCTGGAGAAGAGCTTCAGAGACCGCGTGCACCAGAGGAGAGAGGGGCAGAAGGCAGGGATGGGTGACCTCTAAGGGAAAAGTCCAAGTCTATCTGGACAAAGAACAAAAAGAAATGACCAACGTTTATGGTATGGCTGTTCACATAATTGGCAACAGGGAAATTGCTTATTTGTTCAGAACCAGAGGTTCTGCTTTCAGAGAAGCATTGTTTGGATGAAAAAGATAAACAGGGAAGGAATAGTGCCCCTTGGAGATATATCAGCAATGCAGAAGGAAGAAGTAATAGGGGAGAAATTAAGGATCTGAGAGAACAGAAGGAAACCAGACAAGCAAAGCCATCTTTTATCCTCCCCCCCCACCTTACACATCGTTGCGTCATCTGTCAAATTAGCTGCACTTTTACACTGTTGGATGACAGAGAGCACAGCTGTCTGTGCACAGAGGCCTTGGGAAGGAAAAGAAGAGAAGCAAATAAAAACATCAAATTAACTCCATAGAAAGTGTCTGTAAAAAATATAAGGACATCAACATATGAACAAAAGCATTTAACTTCTGATTTCTGGTCTGGTATATAAGGAATTTGGAAATTGTTTCATCCTAGCAACATATTAAAAAACTGCATAAACTGGGGAAACAAAAGAAAAAAACAAACGCAGCCAACTGGCTTAGATCCCTTACAGGGCAAACTGGTCTCTCAACCTGGAGAGTCAACACACAAATACACAGAGGCAGAACTTCCTGGAACCTAAACCCACTGAGGGGGAACCACTGTGGAAACCAGTGCTGGGTGGGGAATTGTAAACTAATTGGCAAATCGCTTCAGGGGTAGTGGGGATAAGCCCGACAGATTAAAAACTTTAGGGCGACCTAGTCATCAAGGGACCCCCACACTTCCGTGAGTTTTACCTCTAGGAGTTAAATCACGGTGAAGACTAGAGAAAAATCTCATGCTCCCAGCAGGGGAAAAGAAAAAGGAACCATTTGGAAATACTCCAGAGCTTTATGGCTTTAGCTCCATGAGGAACTCAGGGAGGGAAAGAGGAATGATTCTGAAATGGGCCTTAATGCTCAGTGACTTGCCTTCAGGAGAAACTGTGTGATCAGAACCTAAGCTGCTGGGGTTTTAGTAGAGCCTAACTGGCCTGAGGGACAGGAAACATCCAACTCCAGCCCTCTTTACCATCCTGTCTGACTTAGAGAGGCCAGAGAGGCCTGAGATTCTCTGGAAGAGTTCCCAGTCCAAGGTCACAGGCTCTGCCAGACACCTGAGCACAGAGCTACCAAACACTCCCCTCCCTACATCTCATCACCACGGTTACCACACAGTCCCCTCCCTGGGACATCTCATCACCACAGTAAGGCCCCTTCTCAGCACAACCTGCCCACCTTTCAACAATAAGAACAACACACACAAAATTAAACAGCAAAAGACAGTTGAGAGAGAGAGAACATACATGCAAATCAGAGTAAGATACTCCAGGAATGTTCGAATTATCAGACCAGAAATTAAAAAAGAAAAAACTGTGACCCATCGGCTAAGGGTTTTAATGAGAAAAATAGACAATATGCAAGTACAGACCGATAACATAAGCAGGGAGATGTAAATTCTGAGTAAAAATAGAAGGGAGGAATACTAGAGGGTAAAAACACAGTAACAGAGACGAAGAATGTATGTGATGGGCTCAGCGGTAGACCAGACGCAGCTCAGAGCGAAGACGCCCTCAGCCTGCAGGTGTCTCTGTTGAAACCTCCAACGCTGAAAAACAAAGAAAAAAAAGACTGGGAAAAAAATAGAAAAGTATCTCCAAGAACTGTGGGACAACTATAAAAAGTATAACATATGCCTCATGAGAATACCAGAAGAAAAAAAAAAAGGAGAGATGAATCAAAAAGATTTAAAATAAAATTGACTATTTTCTTAAATCATTTTAAGACACAAAACTACCAGTTCAGTAAAAAACACAAAACAGAACAAATGCTGAACGCTCTGCCACGGGCAGACCACATTTACCTGTAGAAAATTAAAGATACGAAAAAAACTTAAAAGGAGCCAAAGTGGGGGAATCTTACCTACAGGGAAACCAGGAGGAGAATGACATCTGACTTTCCTTCAGGAGCATGTAAGGAAGAAGAGAGCGAAATAAATTAATAAAGTTGTGGTGAGAAAGGGAAAAAATAATCCTACCAACTTAGAATTCTATCGTCTGTGGAATTATCCTTCCAAAGTGTAGCAAAAAAATATTTTCTCAGGGCGGCACCTGTGGCTCAAAGGAGTAGGGCACTGGCCCCATACGCTGGAGGTGGTGGGTTCAAACCCAGCCCCTACCAAAAACTGCAATAAGAAAAATTTCTCAGGCAAACGTTGTCAGTGGAGTTGTAAGAAATGTTAAAAGAAGTTCTTCATAGGGAAGAGAAATGATATGGGTTGGAAAGTTAAAACCCCAGAAAGAAGGAAGAAATGGAAGCCCATCACATAATGAATAAACTTGAATGAGTTGTGAACATACATTGAAAATTCTGGGGGACTATGGAACGCAAAAAGAGGGTCAAAGAAAAGAGACAACAAACGGAAAACAGTAACGAATATGGCATATATCCACCTAACTGTATTAGTAGCCACTTTAAATGTCAATGGTCTAAATAGTTCAATTAAAAGACAGAGATGGCCAGAGTGAATCAAAAAAACCATAAGAAGCTCACTTTTAATGTTAAGGGTACACATAGATTAAAAGTATAGGAATGAAGAAAGATATATCACACTAACGCTACTCAAAAGAAAGCAAAATTAGTTATATTCACGTCAGACAGAGAAGGAGAAATTATCAGAGACAGAGAGGCATTACGTAATAATGGGAGAGTCAGTATTCCAAAAGACATAATAACCCACAATGTATATTTTCCTAACAACAGAACATCCAAACGAGTGAGTCAGTAACTGATAAAACTCCAAAAAGAAACAGATGAGCCTACGAACTGCAGACTTTAACACTTCTGTATTAGAAAGAACAAATCCATCAAGCAAGAGTAAGGGCCTGGTTTACCTGAAAAGCATCGATCCAGTGAATACAGCTGACATCGGCAGCCTTTGTCATCTCACGACATCTGACAGCACATTCTTCTCAAGCTCAAAAGGAACATTCATCCTGAGAGATCACATTCTGGACCACAAAACACACCTTACCAAATTTAAAAGCATAGCGATCGTACGGTGTCTGCTCTCAAACCATAATGGAATTAAACTTAGAAATCAATAACAGAAAGATAGCTGAGCAATCCCAAAATACACGGAGATTAAACAACACACAGCTATATAATATATGGCTCAAAGAAGAAGTCTCAAGGGAAGTTTTAAAAATATGTCATATGAAATGAAGAAAAAAACACCAGTTATCAAAATTTGTGGGATAGAGTAAAAGCAAGGATTGGACAGAAATATATACCGTTGAATGCATACATTAAAAAAGAACAAAGATCTAAATTCAGTCTTCTAAGTTTATACCTTAGGAAGAGCAAGTTAAATCTAAAGGGAGCAGAAAACAAGAAATAACAAAAATTAGAGCCGGAATCAATGAGATTAAAAATAGCAAATCAATAGACAAAATCTATGACACTAAAAGCTTGTTCATGGAAAAGATCGATAAAATAGATGCACCTCTAGCCAGGCTAATAAAAACAAAAGAAAAAGAACCCCTCAGATTACTAATATCAGAATGAAAGAGAGAACATCACTGCAGATCTCATGGGCGTTAAAAGAATAATAAATATTTTGGGGAACCTTATGCCCATTTGATAACCTAGATGGTATAATTCCTTGATAGACACAACCTGCCTGAACTTATATAAGAAGAAATAAATCTGAATAGGCCTATGTCTGTTAAAGAAATTGAACTATCAATTAATAATCTTTCAAAACAGAATACACCAGGTGGCACCTGCGGCTCAGTGAATAGAGCGCTGGCCCCATATACCAAGGGTGGCAGGTTCAAACCCAGCCCCGGCCAAACTGCAACAACAACAAAAAAATAGCCGGGCTTTGTGGCGGGTGCCTGTCATCCCAGCTACTCGGGAGGCAGATGCAAGAGAATCGCCTAAGCCCAGGAGCTGGAGGTTACTGTGAGCTGTGATGTCACAGCACTCCACTGAGGGAGACAAAGTGAGACTCTGTCTCATAAAAAAAAGAAAAAATAGAACACACCACGAATAGAGGGCTTCACTGGTAAAGTGCAGGAATTATTTAAGGAAGAAATTGTACCATGTATCTACAATCACTTCCAGAAGAGGGAGGCGGAGAAATACTTCCTGATGTTGCTGTGTACAGGCCCGGCTGCCGGCACCCAAGAAGCAAATGTAAAAGGCGAGTGTTGGTGAAGGAAAGATGTTTATTCCAGTGTCTGCACACGGAGCGAATGGCGGACAGGTGAAACGCACAATTGAAAGGGATTTCCATTTATATTAGCACCCTCCAAAAATGAAGTCTTTAGGTATAAATCTCACAAAATATATTCAAGATCTATATCAGAAAACAACAAAACTCTGCTGAGAAACATCCAAGAACTGAACGTATGGAGAGGTATTTTATATTCACTGTTAAAATACTCAATGTCGTCCAGATGTCATTTTTTCCTGGCTTCATCTACAGATTCAAGGTAATCTCAGTAAAATCCCAGGTAGCTGTCTGGCAGCTATTGACAAACAGGGTCTGAGATATATACAGAGAGGCGAATAATCAGAATAATCAACTCAGTTTGGAAGAAATTCAGAGTTAAAGGACTCACATTCCCAGACTTCAGGACTTATTTCTAGCCACAGCAGTCGAGATAGTGAGGTACTAGCAAAGATTCGATAAATAGATCAGTGGAACAGAAGTTATCACCCAGACATAGGCGGCAGAAATACAGTCAACCAATCTTGGACACAGACGCATAAGCAACACAGGGTAATAACTGGGTATCCACGTGAAAAAGAGGTGAAACTAGACACAAATCTCACGAAACTAGACACAATCCTCCATGAAAAGTAACTCAATTGGTTTGTAGACTTAAATGTAAAATGAAAACTATAAAACTTCAAGAATATAACGTAGGGCAAAGCCTAGATTATCTTAGATACAATGGTGATTTTCTATATATAATACCAAAGCCACAGCCATTAAAAAAATAATGGATAAGCTGAACTTTATTAAAATTAAAACTAGCTTCCAGAAAAGTAGCACCCCTCCAAAAAAAAAAAAAATTAAAACTACCGCTGTGGGAAGGCCATGTCAAGAGCATGACATGACAAAGCGCAGACTGGGCAAAAACATTCGTGAAACACTCGTCTGATAAATAAATCGCTGTTTCTAAAAATGTACAAAGTATACTTAAAACACAACAATCCAAAAAAGGGCAATCTGATTACTATATATAGGCAAAAGATCTTAACGGACACCTTACCAAAGAAGGAAGTCAGCATAGATAAAGCATTCATCATCATACGTCATTTTGGGAATTGCAAACTTTAAGATCAGATAACACTGCAAAAAGCAATGATATACAAGTACAGATCTATTCAAATTTACAAATTCCAAGAGTCTGCTGTCAAAAGATGCCAAGGATGTGAAGCTAAAGTAACACCCATTCATTGATGGCAGGAATGCAAACTCGTACAGCCACTGTGAAAGACAGGGCAGCAGTTTTTCATAGACGTGGGCACGCTCTTATGATATTAGAAATCATGCCCCTTGATAGTTACATAAATTAAAAATATATGTTCACACAAAAACCTGCAGGCAGATGTTTGTAACAGCTTTGTTCATAATTGCAAAACGTGGACCCTTCTGTAGTGAATGGGTAAATAAGCTGAGTGGCACCCACGCCGTGAACTAAAGGAAATGAACTATCAAGCCGTTTGAAGACATGCAGAAACTTCAATGTGTATTACTGAGTGAAAGAAGCCACTCTGGAAAGGCTACATACTCAAGGGTCAAACTATGCAACACTCTGGAAAGGCCAAACTGTGGGGAAAACAAAAGTAGTTGCTAGAGGTTAGGGGAAGGGAGGGACAGATAGACAAAGCATAGAAAATTAGAGTGCAGTGCCTCTAAAAATAAGCTGATCTTTTGTTTTGTTTGAGACAGAGTCTCACTTTGTCGCCCTCGGTAGAGTGCCGTGGCATCACAGCTCACAGCAACCTCCAACTCTTGGGCTCAAGTGATCCTCTTGCCTCAGCCTCCCAAGTAGCTGGGACTATAGGCACCCACCACAACACCTGGCTATTAAAAAAATCAGCTGATTCACATACTTCTCTCAAAACCTAAAATCCTAATACAAAACAGGAAAAAAAACTGTTGTACAATTATGTTAATTAAAATAAGTTCTGAAAAAAAAACTTGTCTAGAGATTTTAAACAATACACACACAGAGCTAGAATTTGAACAGCAAATCTTAGGATGTGAAAGAAACAACAAAAGCAATAGATAAACTTAGAGTTGATATGATCATTAAACTGAGATGAAAAATATTGAAGACAAAGACAGAAGCATCTCATGAATAGAGAACAAATTACGATCTATTCAAGGGTGAATATTTAAGTGGAATTTTAGTAAGGGCTAGCGAAGAAAGGCATGAAAACAACCAGAAGTTTGAAAAAGATAAAGTAGAAAAAAAATCAGAGAGGAAGAGATCAAAGGCAAAGGAACTCCAGTGTAGCCACAATTTTTGCCCCTGGAAGAGAGGAAACCAGGAAAAGACTAAGACTGTAAGATATGAGATGGACTCTCTGTATACCTGATAAAACTGACCAGGACAATTAACTCTGAGACAAATCTCCCAAAACTATCAGGCTTTAGGGAAAAAAAAAGAAATCCAATTTTTTCAAATGAAATGAAGATTTTCTATGAAGATAAAAGAAAATTTAGACAGACCTCAGACTTTTCAAGAGTAACACAGGAACTGAGGCAACGGTGACCCAGAATGTTTAAGAAGCTAAATGAATGATGTGTGCCTAGATTTTACAGGCTGCCAAGCTGTCCTTTGTACTACAAAGACTATAAAATAACAGATTTGAGATTTCAGTGACTCCATTAGAGAGCTCCATCTGAGAATTCACATACACTGTATAAGAATTATACTAAAATTGGCTCAGTGCCTGTGGCTCAAGCTGCTAAGGCACCAGCTATATACACCTGAACTGGCAGGTTCGAATCCTGGACCTGCCAAACAATGATGGCAGCTGCAACCAAAAAATAGCCAGGCATGGTGGTGGGTACCTGTAGTCCCAGCTACTTGGGAGGCAGAGGCAGAAGAATTGCTTGAGCTCAGGAGTTGGAGGTTGCTGTGAGCTGTGATGCCACGTCACTCTACTGAGGGCAACAGCTTGAGGCTCTGTCTCAAAACAAAAAATTATACTAAAATATAAACTTCATCCAAGCTATAAAGAACTGGGCAAACTCAACAAAAAGACTACAGGTATACAAGAAGACTTCATTTTACTATACTTTGCTTATTGTGCTTCACAAATTTTGCATTTTTTCCCAGTTGAAGGTTTGCAGCGACCCTGTCTTGAACAAGTCTGTGGACCCCAGTTTTCCAATAGCAGACCCCCACCTTGTGTCTTTCTGTCACACAGTGATAATTCTCACATATTTTAAACTTTTCCATTATTGTGTCTTTTATGGTGATCTGTCATCAGGGATCTTTCATTTGACTGCTGTACTTGTTTTGGGGTGCCACAAACTGTGCTCCTCTAGGATAGTAAATAAATGCTGTGCGTGTCTGTTCCACCAACCTGCTGCTCCCCTACCTTTCCCCTCAGGCCTCTCTTCTGAGACGTAAGAATATTGAAATTAGGCCAATTCAACTAATAACCCTTCAGTAGCCTCGTAAGTGTTGAAATGAAAGGAAGAGTCACACATATCTCACCTTAAATCAGAAGATCGATTCAATTAAGCTTGGTGAGAACAGCGTGTCAGAGCTGAGATAGGCTTCTTGCCCCAAACAGCCAAATTGTGAAAACAAAGCAAAAGTTCTTAAAGAAAATTAAAAGTGCCTCTCCAGTGAACATATGAATGATAAGAAAGTAACACAGCCTTACTGCTGATACAGAAGAGGTTTTAATGGTCAGGATAGAAGATCAAACCAGCCACAACATTTCCTTAAGCCAAAGGCTTATCCAGTTAAGAGTCTATCTCTCTTCAGTTTTGCACGGGCTCAGAGAGATAAGGATGTTACAGAAAAAAATGCTTGAAGCTAACAGGTTTAGGTTCATGAGGTTTAAGAAAATAATCCGTCTTCCTAACCTAAAACTGCAAGGTGAAGCGGCAAGTGCTGGCACTGGAGCTGTAGCAAATTGTGTAGATTGATTTAGCTGAGATCATTAATGAAGGAAGGTGGCTGCCCTAAACAACAGATTTTTCAATGTAGATGAAACGGCCTTCTAGTGAAAGATGATGCCAGCTAGAGATGCCGTAGCTAGAGAGGAGAAGTCAGGGCATGCATATGTGGCTTCAAAGTGTCAAAGGACAGACTGACTCTCTTGTTAGGGCAAAATGCAGCTTTAAGTGACTTTAAGTTGAAACCAATGCTCATTTACCATTCTGAGCATCCCAAGGCCGTGAGAATTATGCTAAATCTACTTTTCCTGAGCTCCATAAATGGAACATCGAAGTCTGAATAGCATGTCTGTTTACAGCATGATTTAATGAATATTTTAAGCCCACTGTTGAGACACACTTCTCAGAAAAAAAAGATTCAAAATATTGCTGCTCTTTGACAAGGCGCCTGGTCACTCAAGAGCTCTGAAGGGCGTGTACACATATCAGGAGACTAATGTTGTTCCTGTGACTGGTAACTCAACATCTGTTCTGCATCCTAGGGATCAAAGAGTAATTTTGACTTTCAAGTCTTATTATTTAAAAAATACCTTTTATAAGGCTATAACTTCCATAGGTAGTGATTTCCCTGACAGATCTGAACAAAGTAAATTGTAAACCTTCTGGAAACGCTGCAGTGTTTTAGATGCCATTAAGAATATTCATCAGTGGTGGAAGAAGGTCAGAATATTCATATTAACAGGTTTTGGAAGAAACTGATTCCAGCCCTCCTGGGTGCATTTGAGGATTCAAGACTTCAATAGAGGAAGTCACTACAGCTATGGTGGAAATAGCAGAGAACTAGAATTAGAAGTGGAGCTTCAACATGTGGCTGAACTGCTCCAATCTCATGAGAAAACAAACACATGAGAATTTGCTTTTTTATGGACGAGCAAAACATGTGGGTTCTTTTTTTAAAATTTTTATTAAATCATAATTGTGTACATTAGTGCAATCATGGGGCACAATGTGCTGACTTCATATACAATCTGAAATATTTTGATCAAACTGTTTAACATACCCTTCATGGCATTTTCTTAATCACTGTATGAAGACATTTGTATTCTGCATTTAGTAAGTTTCACTTGTACCCTTCTAAGATGCACCATAGGTGTGATCCCACCAATCGCCCTCCCTCTACCCAGCCTCCCCCGTCCCCTCCCCCCTTTGCCCTTTTTCTTGTGCTATAATTGGGTTTTAGCCTTCATATGAATCTTGATGGCATCTACTTGTGATGAAAACATTAGGAACACTGTTTGAAATGGTAACAAAGGATTCAGAATATTTCATAAACTTAGTTAATAAAGTGGTGTCAGAGTTGGAGAGGATTGAAGACGATCTCGAAGATTCTCGAAGACGATCTATTCTGGGCAGAATGCTACCAAAGAGCATCAGATACTCCAAGAGAAATCAGCCATTAGGAAAAAAGTCGATCAAGGCAGCAAACTTCATCATTGTCTTGTTTTAAGATTTTTCCACAGTCACCCCAATCTTTAGCAACCACCACCTGATCAGACAGCAGCCTTCACTACCGAGGCAAGACCCTCCAACGGCCAAAAGATGATGATTGCTAAAGACACAGGCAATGGTCAGCATTTTATAACAATAAAGTATTTTGAAATAAGGGATGTGCTTAGAATTTTTTTTTACGTATAATGCAATTATATGCTTTATGGACTACAGTGTAAACATAATTTTCATTTGCAGTAGGAAACCAAAAACATTGTGTAGGTTACTTTATTTTCTTGATTGCTGTGGTCTGGACCTGAAGCTGCAGTGTCGCTGAGGTGTGACTGTGCACACTCCTACAGGTCTGCTGGTGCCACAGAGCTAAGACAAGGAAGGGCTGGAATAGCATCCTGTAAATGCATTTTGTGAAAAGTGATGAAATCATGTCACTGAAAAATATAAGGAGAAGGAAAAGAGAAAGGGTAAAATAGAATAACATCACTGACTTGTAGCGTTTATATGTGAAAGTCAAAAGCTACGAACCGAAACTAAGTAGTTAAAAATTATAAATATTAAGAAAAATAAAATTAGAGGTATGATCAAAGAACATAAAGAATCACGAGAATTCTTACACATTTTTCCAAATTACAAAATATATTTTTAAAATAGCAAGAAGACATGTGATAAAGACATGTTGTAGACACAAACAGGAGTCATATCATAAATTGTTGTGCAGGGTTGACCCCAAACAACAGTTCTGTGGTAAACGTATATAGTTTAACCTACTTAAATAAGTAGATTTTAAAGTAGGATAATGAAGCAAAACCCAAGTATTCTGCATACAGGGGATACATCTAAAGCATAAATATGTCCAATAAATAACATAGCTACATTGAAAGGTGGGGGGAAAAGAACTAAACCAAATAATTTTTATCATTAAACTTTGACTATATACTTAGTGTAGGGGGGAAATACTAATGAAAACGGAACTTGAACTCTTTCTAATAGATTTGTTTTATTTTTAGTGTTGTGGATGTAGTTAATTATTTCATGTATATTTGATAATGAAACAAACGAGTAAGTAGGTCCTAATATTGTTGGAATCCAGATTCTCAGTGTGGAAGAAGAAGCTGTAAATGATGGCATGGGAAAAGGCAAGGATTTGCAGGATTGAATTAGCAAATGGAGGTAGTGATAGTTTAAGGGCTCTAGGCCTAATGTTTAGAAAAACTTTGCCTTGTTGAGGCTATATTTCAATATATTCCATAAAAAGATCATTAGGTATATTTATTTACTCAGTCCCCAAATACCCCAGTTTTTCTTTATTCCTGAGACATACCCCAGGATGACCACATGTTTCCTCTTCCTAATCTGGACACCTTTAAGAATGGAAGTGGGTTGTAATCGTAGTTAGTGTGAGATTTGTGGCCATTCTACACACTCCTCCAACTGAACACAGCCCATTGGTTGTCCTTATCCCATTTTAACAGATTTCAACTTGATAAATACATTGAGAGCAAGAAAAGGTAATTCTGAGCTAGGTCCATCATTATGCCCCTGGGCCAGCAATTGTAGAAGGGTTAAGTTACCCTGGAACTTTCTCTTTGGATTGGTTAAAATCTAATGCCCATCAATAACTTAGGAGAGACTCATTTGCATTTGTAAAATGTAGGAAATAATAATTAGCTAATGAGTTCCTCTGGAATTAAACAAGATAATGGAAAGTAACTAGAATAGTTAATTGCAGTCGATAAATGGTATTATTATCTTTATTGTCATTGTTGCTTTTGTTGTTATTATTGCTTTCCCTTAGCCTCACCTTCCAAGGTTAGTTTGAAAGCACAATCCAATTTTCATTAATAACCCATTACAGATCAGTCATCTATGAATTTATTTAAACCTCTTTAGGAACCATAATTCCTGTTTTACTTCTCAAACTAATGAGTTCCATAAACTTTATTTCCTGCTGCATAACATTGTCTTTCCTTTAAATTGTTTTAATTTAGCACTTCTAAGCATCACTGGATTCTTCACAGTTCTGAAGGAACTGGTTTTTGTATGAGTGGACCTGTAAGATGGCTTTCACTGTGGGAAAGCTGCCTATCACAGACTTTCACACTTACCATCATTCTACACCAGTGATGTTATGCATATTGTTTGAGATTCCTTTTGAGACCAGAAATCTGAAATCTAATTCTAGCTTCATGTGTTGTTTGGAGTAGGCAGGTCCCATAAGGACAGAGCCCACTCTGTGGTCTTTTTTCTCATGGTATCAATCACCCTAACCTTTATGTTGTGGGAACAGTGGGGTTGACAGCCCCTAACTTCCTGGGCTTAACAGAAGCATACTTTCAGAGTCACTGTTTTTACGGACTTTTACCTCCCAACAAACAGTCTCTGTGTATGCTCGGGGGGTGGGGTGGGGGTAGGTCTCTTGCTTCTGTATTAGCAGAAGCCATTTTAACCCATTAAAGACTTGCCTTTGTGTGGCTTATGTAGGGTGGTCTTCTAACCCTACACTCATGAGATCAGATAATGAAGTTCCACAAACTCATCCCAGAAAAAATGCTAC
>CAUYRH010108642.1:0-27717 GCA_963574655.1 Perodicticus potto
AGAGGAAACATTTGGCAACTATCCATCCAGCAAAGGACTAATACCCACAATCTGCAAGGACCTAAAACAAATTTAAAAAATGATCCTAATAAAAAGGGGGGAAAGGACATGAACAGATTTTTTTTCAAAAGAAGATACAAAAAAGTGCCAACAAAAATATGAAAAAATGTTCAAAATCACTAATTATAAGAGAAATGCAACTTAAAACCACAATAAAATATAATTTTACCCTGGAAGAATGGCCATTATTAAAAAGTATAAAAATAATAAATGTTGGCACAGAAGCACTGAAAAGGGGACACTTATACATTGTTGATGGGAATGTAAATTTCTGTAACCTTTATGGAAAATCTTATGGAGATTCCTCAAAGAACTAAAAGTAGATCTACCATTTGATATAGTAACCCCACTACTGGGTATCTACCCAAAGGAAAAGAAATCATTGTATCAAGAAGACATCTTTGTTTGTATACGTGTAGCAGCACAATTCATAACTGAGAAGATATGGAATCAACCCAAGCGTCTATCAACCAATGAGTAAGTAAGGAAAACATGGTGTATATATAGTATATAATCACACAAAGTGAAGTAGGGTTTAGCCATGAAAAGGAAAGAAATAACGTCTTTTGCAGCAACTTGGATAGAACAGGAAGCCATTACCGTAAGTGAAGTATCTCAGGAATGGAAAACCAAAAACCATTATGTTCCCACTAATAAGTGGGAGCTAAATGATGACAATTATGGTCAAACAAAGTAGATAATGTACATTAAGAGCTAAGAAAGGGGAAGGGTGGGAGGAGGGTGAGGTATCAAAAATTACCTACAGGTACAACATACACTATTCAAGCCAAGGAAATACTAACAGCCCTGATTTCACAGCTTTATAATTCATCCATGTAACGGAAAACACTTGTACCCCCTAAATCATAAAAACAAAAGAATTGCAAAAGGTGACAAAACCAAGTATTAGTAAAAATATAATGTGTTCGGAATTCTCATACATTACTGGTGGGAGTAAAAATGTTTACAACCACTACAGAGAATAGTTGGCAGCACCTTTTTAAAGTTAGAACCGTGCTTGCTATGTAACTAAACAAATGCATCCAAGGCAAATGAGTACATATGTCTAATAAATGACACATAAAAATATTCAAAAAGTATTCATGATATTCAAAAGTGGTATATAGCCATCTAGAGAGAAATTGATAAAGCGTGGTATATTCATATAATTGAAAATATGATAGAATGATTGTAAAAAATTAACTAGTGATTCATGTAACATGATGAATCCCACAGATGTAATGTTGGACAAAACAAACCAGACACAGAGCACTTATGTTAAGTTTGAACACAGGCAAAGCTAACCTCTGGTGATAGGGGCTGGAATATTAGGAGTTACCAATTAGAAAAATGAAAGCAGTTGTGTCCTATGTTTAGTGTTCCATATCTGTCTGGGGTAAAATTCATTGCTTTGAAAATAGGGCTTAAGATTTATGTATATTACTATAGACATACTTCAATGAAAAATATACTTTAATCCATGAACAGTGTGTATATCTATTAACTGAAATTTCTTGTTAATGCTGTATCCAGGTACTTCATTTTATACTGACTTACATAGAATCTATCTACATTTAACAAACACTGCTAATTTTTCCTCTTTCTCCCCGGCCACGTGAAGGAAAACTATGTATTAATTACCTGCCATTCTGCTGTTTCATTACCCAGATGTGCTTTCTCTGGGAATTTCTTTCCAATTCCGAACAGCCTAATGAGCACTTAGAGTTTTAAATAGTCTGAATAAATTCGCCTAAACTGAGACATCGCTTTGAAGCTCAAAAATCCATTTGAATGGCTGAGTATTTTCATGTCAACCAAAGAGTGTGATTTAAATTGCAGCAGCAATGGAAATCAAATCCATAGTAAAGCAATATGAGTGAGAGGAAACAAATCTAATAATATCTTTTCCTCACTTCTCCTAGCAGTTTCAGATTAAAGTGATTTCTAATGCCTTCCTTACACAGATACTCCCACACCATGGAGTCCAGGAGGCCAAAACAACGTCGGCCGGGTCTTTTGTTATAAATGAGAGTGCTGTGTGCCTCTTGTCTTTACTTAATTGAAGACAAATGTATAGAAACTAGAAATTAACTAATGTCAATTAAGAAGGTCCCTGAAAATATAGCTGTGTGGGATAGATTAAATTATAGCACACTTTTTAGGGCAAAACAGTTGCTTACCCAGGCTGCTGTAATAGAATATTGCAAACTGAGTGTCTTAAACAATAGAATTTTTTTTTTTTTTTTTGCAGATCTGGAGGCTGAAAGTTTAAGCTCCAGGTGCCAGCATGGTGGCGTTCTCTGCCTTCTTTCTGTGCCCACACAGTCTTCACTGGGTGCATGTGCAAATCTCACTCTTTCTCTCTCTGTCTCTTTTTATATTCTTATGAAGGCCACCAATTTTATAAGATTAGTACCCCATCTTCATGACCTCAGTTAGCCTTAATTATCTCCTAAATGCCTTATCTCCAAATATGGTCACATTGGGTGTTAGAATGAATGAATGAGTTTTGAGGGGACATGATTCAGCGGATGGCAATAGGGTAGTAGTTAGACATGGGAGCTCTGGAGTTAATAACCAAGATGAAATCCCCCATCTTATATTCTTTATGATATGCTTTCCTCTTCTGTAAAACCAGATAATAATAGTTCCAACTTCATAGAATTATTATAATTAAATGAATATATATAGAGCCACCTTCAAGGTCCTCCCCTTGGCCATCTGGTGACTGTGCTGATATTCAGCAGTGAAGTATGCAGCACTTTTTCAAGGATGAATTTGCAAAGTTAATCACCAGACCTTGTGTATGGCATTTACAACACTGAATACCACATGATAATTTTAAAATAAATATGAGCTGGTATTGTTGTAAAGGAAGCAGCAAGCATAGAGAAGCACTCCATGGTGAATCCTTGGCACAGAACATTGGGCTTCCTCTGACTTAGTAACTTAATTTATAAATAAATTTCAAATGAAATTTTACAATAAATGCAGAAATGATTTTTAAAAGCACTAAGAAAACTGGCATGTAATTTTATTCCACTGATGGATGAATAAAAGAACAAACATAGAAATCTATTGGTAAATAAAGTAAAGCAGATTGGCTTAACATAAAGGCTTTTGTTTTTCTTTCCAGCAATTTAAAAACCAAATCTATTTCAGAGATGATAGTGTGAATTCTGGTATCTCCCTCAAATATTTAATGTTTTTCTTTTCCAAAAAAGAAAATGTCGCATGAGGAACTACACCTTTGCGGGATTTATGCAAGCCATTTATGTTCTAAATTTAAGCTCTCGCTTAAGGGTAGCCTCATATGATAACACGGTTCCACAAAGCACTTGATTGAGAACTAAAAAACACTACTTTTGCACAATTTTACCTTATTTCTGCATTTGGCTTTCTAAAAGCACTTCACTTTATTTGGAAATGGCATTATGTCCTTTTTCACTTGGTGAAGTGATATTTACCAATGGGAAGCATTGAATGGGGAAGACCTGGCTAGAGGTCAAGTTCTTATCCCTAGCAACATCCCTTCACTATTAATTCCACCTCAGAATTTCTCTCTTTCTTTGTTGCTTATTTATAACCCAGAAAATTGTAGCAAAAGAACATTTTCCCAAAGTTCTGGGATGGCAAAAATGAGTGAGCGTGTAAAGGGGAATAGGAGAAGTTGATAGGACAAAAGGAAGAGTAAAAGTGAATGAAAATCTTGATGCAAACCTTAATAAACTTTTTAGAATTCAGAAGAATGATTTATTTTATGTACACGTGATGGACTGTTCTTGCTGTAAATTCATGGAACTGCTAAATTATGCAATTTCCCTCATCCAATGAGGCTCTGTAAAGAGAAGCCAGTTCTGTGCTGTGCAGAGAGTGGTAATGCAAGAAGGACTGGGTTATTAATTCAGTAAGTGGAGATTCAAGACAAACTGTCTTTATCATCAAATTACCTCCCTCCACTGATGCCTGAATTATGTTCCTGTACTATTGCAAAAGGTTACCTCAGTAGTTGAGTTACTATCTTATCATTACAATATATTTGGTAACGTCTTTCTAATGCTACTTCGCTTGTAAAGGCAATGAAGTAGCCCACAAGTGTTTATTTAGAATTTTATTGCAGGTGGAAATGAGATTAGTGGTTTATCAAAAGTGTATTCAGTGAGTAGTTAACTGAAAATGCAGCATGGCTTTAGAAGCAAGTGTATCATATTAAGACATTTTCCACCAGTACTTTGCAGTTATTTTGTCATGCTGGTGGGCTTATCATCTTAATCATTCTCGTTCTAAAGTCCAGAGCTTGAAACATTAGTCTGATTTTTTAATACAATTCACACATCCTAATTGTCACATATAAATCCAAATGATGTTCTTTAATTAATGGCTTAACACAAAAAAATTACATAGTCACTCTCACAAGAAAACAATAATTGAAGTAAAGTTGCTCACATCCTCTCAGTTTATAAAAGACCATTTAATTTTAATAAACTGCGACTTTCAATATATACCAAAGGACCTTAGAGATAGGTCTTTCAATTTTCAAATACAAGGGAATCTTAAATCTTGTCAAGAGCAATCCATTATGAAACTCAAGCTCCTTTTGAAAATTTTACTCTTTTTCTGTGATAGTAAAGGTTTTCATTATCAAAGAAACCACTTTGCCTCTTCACCTTGCAAATTCTACCATGACTATTTCTAATTTAAAAAATTAAATTTCCAGATTATATACAATGTAATTTTAAGTAAAAGGATGCACTAGTTTTATTGAAATTGTCCACATGAAATTCTCTATATAGAAAGTAAAAGCATTTCAAAAAAGAGAAAGTCTAAGATTACGATTAATTAGCAAAAGGTAATTTTCACAATATTCTATTTTAAGTCACAATAATTTGCAATCAAGTAAACCTTGATTATATCACTCAAGTTGGAATTTTAGAAGATGAGTCTTTTTCTCTTCAAAATAATTTTCTATGGATACTTTACTACCTGATATACAAACTTAAAATATACATCATATATTCAATATTGCATATTTGCTTCTATTGCTTTGCGGGTCCTCAATCAATTTTTCAATAAATAATATTGGAATGATTATCCACAAGCTGTGGAATAAGTCTGCCTGTTGGTTTTCCCAATGAAATAGCTACAATGGAGCAAGTTATTTTCTCAGTTTACCTGTAACATGAGAGGATACTGGTTATCTATTGCTGTATAACCACAAACATAGTGGCTTGAAACAATGCACATTTACTATCTCACAGTTTCCCTGGGTCAGTATTCTGCACCTGATTTAGTTAGGTCTTCTGCTTGAGTCCTGTTAGACTAAAATCTTTCTGGAGCTCAGAGTCCACTGAGATTTATTTGAGTTACTAGCAAAATTCAGTTTTTGGAGATTGTAGCCTGCAATCCTCAGGTTCTAGAGATTGCTCTGTCCATAGGCAGCACACAATAGCTGTTTGCTTTAAGGCCAGCAGGGAACATCTCTCCTACTTCTCATCTTTTCTCTTAAGGGACATAATAGGCCCCTCTTTTAAAAAGCTCACCTGATAAAGTCAAGATCACCTGACATATTCTTCCTTAGGATTAACTCAGAGTCAACTGATCATAGACTTTAATTGCATCCTGAATATCCTTTCACCTTTGCCCTATGCTAATAGCGGGAGACAAATCATGGATGCTACTTGTACTCAATGAAAAGGGATTCCACACAGATATGGATACCAGAGAGCACAAATCATGGGGGCATCTTATAATTCTGCCCACCGCAGTGGAATAATAAGAATGCATATCATTTGGGGTTAATTTTTTAAAAAGCATATTTGTATCAACTATATAGAATAGAATACCACATAATATATATAAATATTATTTTTAGTTTGTTAGTTATTTTTAACTAATGGTGCTATTATTGGGGGAGAATATAAACCAATGTGGAAATTACAGGTTGGAAGACATCCTCGTGGTGTTCATCACGCTCAGTTTACTTCTTGATGGGTATTCTCTCCGTTTGCATGTAGAATTCATAGAACCCAGTGTCAAATTTCCACATCCTATAATGTTCCATATTCTATCATATTTCAAACATTATAAATACTTTTTCTAACATATATTGAGATATTAAGTGAAAGCTGAAGAAAGGTGGGTAGGTTATAATATTCTCCTCATGCATAGTAAACAGTGTTTTATTACCTAAAACAAGTATGCCAAAAAGAACCCCAACAATATTTTTTATTATCTTGCTTTTTTCCCCTACATATTTCTTAGAAAAATCATCTAGTCACCAATACAAATGCTTAGTTTAACTGGAATAGAATTTCATGCTACAGTGAAATTCCATTTTTGCTTTGAAGAATAAAAAGCTTCTTTCTTTCACTGGAGTCCTCAGACTGGGCCGACATGGAGTTAGGTGGAACTGAGTATCACGTTCTAATGTTGCATGAATGAAATGTAAATAATTTTTGTTTAACGTCCCTAAATAGTCCTGCAAACAAAGCCATTATTCATTCCCTTCCACTTTCTCCAGCGCTCCAATTTAGTCTGTAGGGAACTCAGAAAAAGATAGAACACCAAAATATAGTCCCTATTATTTTTTAAAACCAGTCACCAAAGAAATTTCACAGGTTTTTCCCATTAATTCTTAGAAAACCTCAATGAAAAAAAAAAGGTAATTCTTAAAATCAAATTGCAGAGTTCATTGATTCAAAAATGTAATTAGAGAGAAAGACATTTCTCTTTGGTCTGATAAGTCATTGACATTTTAGCTTATTTTATAAAACAGGGATCAACAAGGGTATTCTTATTCAAATTCACAACACCGAAACAACTATGCATGTTCTCTGTTATATAAGTAACTTCTTACTCCTCTTTTACCTTTCCCACAGCTTCTTTCCTACAATTACGTGAGGAATAACTCAACTCATTTGCATTTGCTGCCAAAGCAATTGATCAGCTTTATATTCTAGTCAAAATTATTATTAAGTTAAGTTTTTAAAAAGCAAAATAGGTAAACATCTTAACTTAAGTAAAAGAGAGGAATTGTTTTATTCATTGCCTAACATTTTTTCTTTATTTCATAGATCTGTGTGGTATTTATTAAATTTTATCTCTGCTGTTTTAACCCTTCCAGTTTTTCATTTCATAGTATACGTTAACACTTCATTTTTTATTGCTTGATCATGTAATTTGTCTATCTAAACACACTTAATATATTTTTTTGTTCGTTCCAGATGTAGGAGAACATTTTTTAAAAGAAAGCATTATATAAACATGTGCATTCTTATATACACATAGCCACATGGTTTTATGTATTTTTTGTGGAAGGTGGTATATGTGTATGTAATCACCTACATAGTATATTTTCAGATCTCTAGAGGCTACCCTATCCTATATTTACAGCTTAATACTCATTCTCTTATATGTAAAATTGCATATTCAAAGTCTGTTGTTTTGGGGTATTTTTTAGTTTAAATGTTGGTCTCTGAAAAGTTGGCACAGGGTGAGAACTACAATTTAATATTTGTGTGATAGGCTGCTTTTCACAAAGCTTTCTCCTTCAAGTCCTTGGGAAATTCATACACACACACATACACAATTTAAAGCAGATCCCTATAAAGTGGGTCTGATCGTCCATTCAATATAGAATCAGCAGAACTTTTCAACTAATTTAAAAAAAAAATCAAACTCGACTATAAAGTCCAATAAGTAGAACCTGTGATACAAAAGTAATAAATCTACTATTGCTTTAAAATATCTTGAAAGACCATGTCGGCTTCACTCACTCTTTTGAACTCCTGTTTTAATATACTGGTAGAAAAGGCAGCCATCTTTTACTTTGCAGGCTCATTCTTTAAGGCAGTCAGTGGACTCTTCCACCTTTTATACCTCTATCAATCTTCTCTTTCTATTCCACTGAGAGGTAGAAATACTTGGAAAAACAAAACAAACAAAAACAACAACAAAAAAACTATTTGGCTGAACTTGGTGGGGTGTAGATTGGAATTGGCACATCACTTAATAGGAATTTGATTTCCTGTAGTGCTAGGTAGGCTTGTCAGAAAAAAGCAAAGTTCCCAAAGGCAGGGACATTCTGAGAATTCAAATTGTTCCTATAATTCTTTCTTTTAACCTATTGTTTTATGACTCCAGGAAATGAGGATAAGTGAAGATTCATTTTAATTCAACATAGATGTCAAGGAAGAAAGCCTTTTGACCACAGGGAATTGGCTATGTCAACATTTTCCTAACTCATGTCCTAACTCATTATCATAGACATTAGATAATGCATAAAAATAAAATATAGGATCCTATGCTCAAGCAATAGGAAATATGTTACTTTTAACAAAACAATTACCTTAACCAAATTTCTCTTAATTTTTATTATGCTTATATGTACTGTAATCAAGATTATGGAGGCGGCAAGTTCCATAGTTTTCAGCCTTTATCAAAAAAAGCTTGCCATAAAATATACCTTCTCCTGCCCCAGATATTTTGTTGGATAAATTTTGTCAAAAGAGGAGACAATTATTAGAAACTGCATATTCCGGCCTACCCTTTATCTATAAATCTCAGAAATTATCTAAGTTTAACACATGAAAAATAGAGATTTCTTACAGGAATAAATGAAAGGCTTTGGTAAATGAGGCAGCTATAGGAACAAATAACTCTCTTTTATTGATTGCACAGAATCTCTCTTAAGTAAACATCTTCACTCTCTTTAGTAACCAACCAGATCTGTCCCCCAGCACCATATAAGTCTTCTCTATTTTCCAATCCAAATCTTCAAGGAGCCAGTGGGTGTGTATATTGACTAAGAAGCATTACTTCATCTAGGGATGAGCTCTGAGCACCTAGCCAGTTCATGTTTCTCTGACATCTGGATGGGGTCATCCTTGGCCAATACCCTTGACAAGGGTATCCCCTGTCCTGGCCTATTTCTCATGAAATGTATGGTTATTAGAAAATAAAATGGAGCATGACCAAAACTTTGACTATTATTTTATATTTATCCTATAAAATTTCAGAATTAAGATGAAAATATAAGCATAATTCTGAAAACCAAGGAGTGAAGCAAATATCTGAAAATAATACAAGATCTGAGATTAAGCATGAGATTAGTATAAAAAATACTTGGGGCTTGGTGCCCATAGCTCAGTGAGTAGGCTGAGGCTGGTGGGTTCACCGAGGCTGGTGGGTTCAAGCCTGGCCTGGACCTGCTAAACACAATGACAACTGCAACAAAAAAATAGCCAGGGGTTGTGGCAAGTGCCTATAGTCCCAGCTACTTGGGAGGCTGAGGCAGGAGAATCGCTTAAGCCCAAGAGTTTGAGGTTGCTGTGAGCTGTGACCCCAAAGCACTCTACCGAGTGCAACATAGTGAGACTCTATCTCCAAAAAAAAAAAAAAAAAAAAATACTTGGCAATCTCTGGGATTCCAGAAAACGTAACCTGTGGGAAAAAGCAGAAATCATTTAGAAGTAAAAATGTTAAAATAGGACAGAGCAGGAGATAAAAGGGGAGATTCTGTCTAGGGAAAAAAATCATAAGTTTAAAAAAAATCTAAGGTGCAATCACATTTTAAAGAACTTAACTGAGTAAAAAGCAAGTTATGAATTAGAGAACACCTAACCAAAAAGAGTTTTGATGTTCTGGTGATAGATCATCAGGGGCAAATATTTATGGGGTAAATGCAGAAGCAAAATAGAGAAATTATTTGATTGCTTGCAATTATCCAGTTGCTTTCTTTGATCTACCTCTCTGCAGTGACTCTAGTTATGTAATTATAAGTGTGTTGACTATTCCTGATTGATTGAGCTGAAGTTCTGTTTTTCTTTGCTACAGGCATTTACAAGAAATAGCTCGAACTAAGTTCCACTTATGTTTGCAAATCAAGCAAGGTTGGAGTCACTTATAAAGCCTAAATAGTTTTGTCTGCTCAGAGACTCTTCAGGCCTGGTCTCCATTTTAATGTACTTTAACACAAATGACAGCAGAATTTAAAGACATATTGCAAGGAATAAGAAGCAGAATTAATGCTACAGAAATGTAAACATTTGATGTGAAAGTCAAATTACAAAGTGATGTAAACAGAACAAGATGGTACTTATGTAAATTAGAAAGCTTTGGCTGGAGCCCAATCTTCTCCCTATGCCCTAAGAGGATTCACACTCTGTCGCCAACATCTTCACTCCACTGAGTCCTTACTGAAATATTTCCTGAGGGTGACACTTCCTTTACAACTCCCTCACACAGAAGCTGCTTTTTATTTTCAATACCATGTGTCCTAGCTCATAAAAATAGGCCAAGGTTCCCTTCATTTCACCTTTGACATAATATTTCTAAACCATTTTTGGTCCTTGGCATTTACAAATCTTCACCTCTTTGAAGGGCATGCTCTAAGACTCCGCCATTTGCCACCTTAACCTGTACGTCATCTATATATTTTTTGCACAAGGCACAGTATCTTCCTTCCTCTTTACCAGAACTTCCACAATTATTCCTGTTGGCATCAACACTCATTTTGAGGCCTTCCAATACTCAACGATCATTTTTTCATCCTACATTAGACAAGCATATGGTCATACCCTTGAGGGTATGATAACAAAAAGTGTCCCGCATTCAAAGTTACGCTAATGAGTGTCCTTTTTTCTGATGATCATCTCTATATCTTTCAGTTCTCTTAACCTAGAATCTTCACACCATCACTCCATCAAAGGTCCTGAGTCAAAGCAATGTGAGCTCTAACCACTGTCAGATTTTATATCCTAAATATAAAGATAGCTGAGATTTTATTTTATTTTTTCATTTAACACCAACTACCAGGCACTGGAGTATAACATTAAATGAGACAGATGAAGATTTTATATACGAGTATCAGTGAGTGGATGAAAGATAATAAAAGGTAAACACATACCAAGGATAATTTTGTATGTTTATTAAATGTTATAAAGAAAATAAAACAGATTAAAATAATAGAGGCAAAATTGGGGAAATTGGAATTTGATTCTAGGGACTCTCTATACAACACCTGAGTGAAAGTTTTAATATATTTGTATTGATTTGACGAGATTTTGTTATGTCCAAGGCTCTGTGCTAGGTGAGATGAGGAATGAGAGAAAGTGAACTTCCCTTTCAATGTCCACAGTCTAGTAAACTCACAGAGCCCAATTTGTTAATGCAGCGGCTCTAAACGTGTGGTCCTCAGACTAGCAGCATCAGAATTACTTGATGCTAGTTAGAAATGCAGATTCTTGGGCTTCACCTCAAAATCCCTGAATCAAAATTCTGGAGGTGCCCTGCTCCTGGAGGCTGTATTGTAACAGCCTTGTAGATGATTCTAACACGTAATAAAGTGTGAAAACCACTGCTTTATTCCATACTCAGCTGAATCTGTTAATTAGGACCAATTTTCTTACCCCGGACAACTTACAATTGAAATCTGTTCCCTTTTCTCCTTCCTTATCTGAGACATCTCAGAAAGCCATGGATACTCATATTGGCTGAAATAAAAGTGTAAATCTCTCCTCTGGTCTACAGGGAAGAGCAGAGATTTCCTTTCACAAATATCTCTGCAAAGTGACTGATTACCATGCGGCAAGAGAGGCCGTGCAGAAGAGGCAAGCAACCCCACTTAGTCTTAGCACACTGGCTGCTCAGAGAAAAAAGGAAGAATTGTTTTTTAAAAAGTCCCTAACTAGAACTAGATTCTTTCTGTTCCTGAGGGGAGAAAAAAAAAAAAAACCAGAAAACTTTTTTTTTTCGTGTGGTGGAGATGAATTGATCTCAAGACAAATGGCTCATTCTTATCATTCGTTAGCTCTTACAGAATAGCTGTGGGAACAAAATAAGATGATAGAATATAATTTTCATGACCACAAGTAACTATACTAGAAAAATCACTAAAATGTGGCCACAGAAAATTCGAATAGTATTGATTATATAACTTATACCTCTTCTAATGAGACTCTTACATTTTTGATAACTGTTATGGCTGGGCTAGGTATGAACCTGCTAGTTTCTCTCTCCAATTGTAGAAATTCTCTTTATGATCACTCAGGTGTGCCACTGGCAATGCTAGATCGTAAATGAAGGAAGGGTGATATCCTGTTCTCTCCAGTGACAGGTCTCCCTATTTTAAGGAAAAAGAGAGGGGAAGTAGAAGGAAAGAAGGAGAACGTAAGGTCATCCACTCAGGTACACGGCATAGTAAAACATGCCTTATTTCAAAGCAAACTAAAACTCAAATTAAATAGGCTTCTCTGTGAAAGAAATAAGGATCAAAGTTTGGAGTTTCTGCTTTTAGGTTTTTAGATCCAAAAAGACATTTACAACTAAAAATAAAAGGGCTATAGACAATAGAACTCTAGAAAATGCTATTCACAGGTACAGCCGCTTTTGCTGAATTCGCAAAAACAAATAGCTATTTGTCAGAGTAATGCCTTAAAAAATATTTATAAATTAAGCCCAACATCATTCTAGATTCTTATTCTGTTATTTTCAACATCCATGTGACTCTGAGATTTTATGTTTTGTCCCAGTTTTAAATATTTTACCTGCTGTACTTCCAGGTGGCTTAGAAGAGGACTCGTAACTGGAATTATCACCGTCTGATGGGCTTGTCACGGGCTTGTTATTACTCTTGGTGAGCTCTGTTCTTTCATGTCTAAAACGTGTTTGTGCTGAAGCCAAACTAATTACACAACTTCAATCCCAAATTGTTCCAAATTTCTGGCAAATTAGAGTGCAGAACAGGTACAATTTTGATCTTTCACTCAAAGATGTAGACTATTCTGCTGGTATTACAGGAAACCCAGTTTCACAAAATACATAGTTGTTCAATCAAAAATAATACACAAAGAAAGCCCTTGGACCTAGAAAACAGGTCCCATTGATAACATGTAAGACATTTCAATCTTTGGTGGAATGTATTTATAAAAGGATGCCTTAGTATACATAAAAATGTGAGACAAACTAACAACATAATTCCAAACTTTATAACACTTCATCGAAATACTATAATTCTCAAATAAAAATATCTAGAAATGAAACCTAGTACAGAAAATCTGAAATTCTAGAAGGTGGAATTTCAGCAGCAAATAATACAGCAACCAGAAAAAAAAAAGAAGAAGAATAAAAGAAATTATCAATGAGGCCCACAAGGATTATAAAGAAGGAAATATAATTAAAACTTGAGTAAGGAGTTAATCGTCTAAATATGTATTCTGCAAAAATGCAAATGAAATGCACATTGGAATGAGGAAAGAGAGATGGTCCCTAGCGCAGAGAGGTCACTATTAAGTTGGAAACCTTCTCACCTCACGATTTTAGAAAGCAACATCTTTTATACCTCTCTTATAAACAGCATCACATTGGCTAGCACCATGTATGCACACCTCCGACAGATCTAAAATCAGACAACAAGGACAGAAGCTGATTTCCTGCTCATGGGGAAAATTTCAAGCAGAATAAACCATCTTGGGAGAAAACAAGAATCTTTTCACAGGTTTCAGGGGTACTCCTAGAAGGGCAAGGGAACCATATGAAACTGTCAAATGTTCAGCCTCAGTGGAAAACATCATTAAATGGAACAAGTTGAATCTGTGAAATTTCACAACTTCAAACTGGTAAAATAAATGTAAAATGCTTAAACAGCTTTCTATAACAGAAAAGAATGGCAACTCTTATGATATGTATGTTATTAAATTTGTTGATTTTAATAAGTATGGAAGTATTTGAGAATTCCATTTCTGCTATTAAGTATATATTCACTCATCATGCAGGAACCTTTCTCTGTCAACTGAATAAATGAATGATAATAGGAAGCTATTCCAAATACTCTTGAGAAAGGTAGAAACTGTACTAAGAATTTACATATTGTACACACATTGACCAAATAAGAAAAGGAGTTAACAATGTGTTAAAAATTATAACTTGGACAAATGTTCTCAAAAGAGAAATAGTTATGTCTACTCAACCCTTTCTTCCCTGGCTAAATTAATTAATAGACCTAGCAATAGTTTTCGATTATACTAACAGTCTAGATTAGAGAAGAGGAGAAGACAGTGGGTATATAACACTGGCCAAGTAAAACTTCTCAAAACAATTTTGGCAAAAAAGAATAGAATTTTACAAAGCTAAAGCCCAATGGAAATGTTTGGGCTCAGAACGTTCTACAGATTTAGCAAGTGAAGTTGAGATAAAAAAAATAATGCCCAGCCTGAAGCATTGTTGCTAAGTTTTGGCAAATATAGTTAGGTCTTTATGCCATCCAAAAATCAATTGATCATCCAGAACTGGCAACTTCAAGTATGATGAGAACAATCTTTTATTTTTGGTTTGGAAGATGGCTGAATCCTTAGGAAAATACAAAAACATATCTGATGGAGTTATTACAACACCAAGAAGAGCCAAGCAGAAATTTAAGAATGAGCATGTCACCAAGAATGAGAATGAAAAGAAGAATAAAAAGACAATGAGAAATAAATCCCAATCTCCTATATTGATGATTTTGTAACTGGATTAAGTATAAATCTTTCAAAATTTAGAGATAATGTGGAGTATGTTTTGTCTGCTGTTTTATGCGACGGAAGCTCTTAAATCTGACATAGCATACCTGTAATTTTAATTAAAAATTTGTGAAATATGATAAGGACTGTTAATCTGTATTCAAATAACTGAAAAAAAAAAAGAAAAAATCAAATAACTGGATAATTTTGATTTTTCAACTGTTGATACTTTTTTCCCCCGGAATTTAAGTAGTCAGAAGAATATCATTTAATAGATGTGTACTACTAAAACCACATACATGTGGTTTTAAATCTTTGTAATCTGGCTTATACCCCTATTAGACATACCTTCAAATCTTTGCATGTGGTGGGTATTGTTTCCAGTGATTACTTGTGCTTTCTCTCTCAGTTTATCTTTAGCTCTGTGAGTTTTACAGTGTTTATCTAGATGAGGAAACTTCAGCACAAAAAGATTAGGACATTTGTCCTAGGTTACACCATCATGCAATACCCAGCAGCCTGATTTAACTTGTTTCCAAATTTAACCACTGTGATGTGGCTCCCACTGTCAGCCCTGCCTGTAATGAACAGTGCTAAGTCACTGTTACATCTAACTGACTTGTGAGTTCTTTTCCATAAAGTTGAATTTATGCATGCTGTGTCTTTGTTGGTCTCAACACAGGGCATTTACACAAGTGACAAATGGCCCTTAGAGTAAGATGTTCCTTTAGTGGGTCACAGTTCTACTCTGCTGAAAACAATGCAGCAAGGCTTCATTTAAAATGCAAAGTTTTTAGAAGCAAAGTCTCTGGAGATAATGTGTTTACCCAACCTCATAATCCATGTTTTGAATGATTGTAACAAGTATAAAATAGACAACATTTTGAGCTTAAAAGCATTTCAAAACATTAAAAAATGTTTTTATATTCATTGGAAATACCAAGAAATACAGACATGTAGTTGTAAGTCTTTTCATGTTCTGTCCAGAGTTTAACTAACTCTCTCCATTTAATTGTATTTTTATAGTCGAAAAAAGGTAAACATTAGCCATGAACACAGGTTTCTATTTTATTGCTATGTTCCTATTAGCATTAATGATCAACTGCTACAAAATGCACTCACGAATTCAATGATATTGTAAAACTAGAAAACATGTTTAAAGGTTGTTTCCTAAATATCTGGACTGATAGACAATAAAGCTATTTTATTACTTCTTAAGTAGGAATATGCTATTAAATATAAATGCAAAAACTAAGTGGCTTTAAAATTTAAGTCAGTTCCCTAAGTTAATGATTTCATAAACCGAATGTAGGTATGCTCACATTCTACAGAATGAGCCTGAAACGAGTTCTAGTATGGATGAGGATAGCTAGGTCTCTGATCCACCTATACCCTCTCTAACTGCACTCCAGTCCTAAAGTTAATAGTCACCCTTCTCTGTAATGCTGTTCTTAATTTCTATTTATGTTCCTTGATGTTATTCCATATATATATATATATATATATACATATATATATATATACTTTTGGCTTTGTTTCCTTGATTTCCTCCTCACTGCATCTCATTAACTTACGTAAGGGTGGTAATCCGCTGTTGGCAATGTTTTCACACACTGTGTCTTCATAAAAATCCTAAAGGTAGAACTAATACCAGCCCCCAATATTCTAACTCAGGCTGAACTATATACGTTTTCTATCACCCAAGCTCTGAAGATACCAGAAGCCAACAAAGGGGAAATTCAGTTCTCTTCTTGCTCCCCCTTACGATTTCCAAACCCTCTTCAATGCTCTTGCCCGACAGAATCACTGTTTCCCCCCTACTTTTTATTTATATATTTATTTATTTATTGGAATCATCATTTACCACACTTCTGCTCAAACCACAAGGGCTTATGGCCTGGCGTCATCTACTCCATGTCTAGTCTCACGGGTGTCTTGGGTGACGTCTAAGTTTATGATCAGGTCTTATTCAGCAGCTTGTCTTCAATGCAGTAACCTTCCCCGTCCTTCCATGGACACGCCCTTGGACCTTAGAACAGCTCAAATCTGCTACGCCCCTGAAATCTTTGACTCATTTGTCCCGATACCTGTCTACAGTCTCCCGTCTTTCTAAGTTATTCTACCAACAGGTACACCAAAGCCTAAAGTCTCTCGACTCTATCATTTAATAATCTATCAGCTTTGTTCTGGATTCACCTCCTTTCCTATCCAGCTTTGACCCAAGACCCTGGTCTTTAAGCCCTGGCATGCTGCTCTCCATTTGCCACCCGCCACACTGACATTGTCAAGTCCTATCCCCAGAGAAGACTACATCCTAGCTATTAAATTTTCTGCTGTAGAAAAGCACCTATTAGAGATGACGGTTGCAGCTACATGAATAAATAAATACATAAAATCATGGTTTATACGTCAGCTGGGTCTTGAAAGCCTCTTGGGCAATCTTCTATGCATTTTTAGATACTACCCATTCCATTCTCTTCAGTTTCTCTTCCAACTTTTCATTTCTCAGAAAATCTCTACATAGCCATATTGTTCCTCAATCTCAGCAAACGAACTGCCGCATATATTACCAAAAGCATTTAAGCCAAACAAAAATTATTTTCTCCCTTCCAATATCATCTATGTCTTTTACCCATCATTTTCAGCTGTGTCTTAAAAAAGGTCTGTGCCATACTCCAAGATAACATTCCATCGATATTTCTAATCCCATCTCTCACTTAATTTACCCTTTGTCTTAACCTAGATTGTCCTGAAAAAGAGCTTGCAACAAAGATTGTGTGGAGATAGTTTATCAGAAATAAGCTCAGAGAGAGGGTGTGAGGGACTAGAGAATAAATAGGGAATAAGAGAAAACAAATGCCAAGATATGCTTTTGAGGTGAGCAACTGTTCCTTGCTCTCATGTAATCTTCTCAGAAGCCTTAAGAAATATAAGAATCGTTCACCCAGGGGAGAAAAAATCAAATGTATTTATCTATCAACTTCTATCCTCTGCTGGTCAAGTTAGCCCTACGGACATCAGCTCCCTACTATAGATCTCCGATTTTTTTCCAGTGTCAGACTACACAGCTAATAGTCTACTTAAGATTGCCTTGTAGAATTTCCACAGGTATGTGAGTAATACGCACTTTGTGCTCTCTATTAATAGATACACACACCTGCTCCTATTATAGTCCCCTCATTTCTCATCCTCCTAATTGCCTCAGCCATAAACACTAGAATCATCCTCTATTCCTCCTCCCCTGTTAAAATTTTAATCCAATTATTTCACAATGTCCCACTGATCTTTACCTCCTTAATATCTTTAAATGAATTCCTTCCTTTCTTTTTGTACTGCCATTGTCTTTTCTCTGGTTTTCATCGTTTATTTCTCCGATTACTCTAATTTCTATAGTTCTGCTGGCTTCTGCCTATTCACCCTTCAGATGCTTTCATTATGAGGTTCTCAAAGGTCTAAATCTGAGATCCTGAGATAAAGATATAGGTGCTTAGCTTATTGGCAAGTTATTCTTGAAGACATAATAGGGAAATATGAATAGTAAAAGGGGAAGAAAGTCATTTAAGGATACATTACAGCTGTGGGTAAGTGGAGACCTCTGAGATCCTCTCCTTGTGACCCTCTGATGAACCATGTAATAACATATCTGAAAATGCTAAGGATGCATAATTTCTCGGTTGGGGTTCATCCTAAACTGCCCTACATGTAGACTGAACACGTGATTAGAGAAAAGCCCTTGGGGAATGAAAATTTACCCCTTTGGCTATTTGTTTTTGTATGCTTTATAGCTTTCTGTGTCCCTCATTTCCTGCACTACCTTATTCTTTTGTGTTTAGTTTTTTTGTAGTGAATCATTTGAATTCCTTTCTCATTTCCTTTTGTATGTGTTCTATAGCTATTTTCTTCATGGTTGCCATCCTAAAGAGATATAATGCAGTAACTGGAATTTATACTATAGTTTAACTTCTATAACATACAAAAACTCTGCTCCTTTGAAAGCTCTCTCTGCCACCCCTCTTGGTGGTTGATATCACACAATTACATCTTTATACACTGTGTGTCCAAAACGAACAATTATTTGAAATGCATTAACCTCTCAAATTATATAAAAAATAAAACGTGGATGTAAAAACCAAACTGCTTTTGGATTATTTGTTTTTATAATGTTTTAGTCTCTGAAATAATGTAGACAACAAAAGTAAAGTTACAAACCGTTGTTAAAATAATACTAGCTTTTATAATTGCCCCTGTATTTATTTTGAATGAGATCTTTATTTCTTCATATGACTTCTAGTGACTGTCTGGTGCCCTTTCATTTCAACTTGCAGGAGTCCCTGGAATATTTCTTGCAGGATAGGCTGAGTGGCAACAAATTTTCTCAGCCTTTATTTATCTGGAAATGTCTTAATTTCTTCACCACTTTTGACTATCTTACCATATGTAAGATTCTTGGGTAATAGTTTTTTTTTTTCCTTCTTTTAGCACTTTGAAAATATTAGCCCACTGCCTGCTAGCTGCTAAAGTTTCTGATAAGAAATATCAATAATTTTACCGAGGATTACTTACATGTCCTTACGGTTGCTCGTCTCTTGCAGCTTTCAACATTCTCTCTGTCTTTTGTTTTCAAAAATTTGATTATGTCTTGGATCTAGTTTGAGTTCATCTTTCTTAGAGTTTGTTAAGCTTATTAGATACTTATATTCATTTTTTAAATCAATTTTGGAAGGTTTAAGCAATTATTTCTTCCAAAATCCTCTCTGCCCCTTTATCTCTTTCTTCTGCTTGTGAAATTCCCACAATGCATATGTTGGTCTGTTGGATGACATTGCACAAGTCTCTTAGGCTCCATTCATTTTTCTTCAGATGACTTTTAAGAAAGGTGGCAAGACCATTCAATGGGGAAAAGGCAATCTTTTCAATCAATAGTTATGGAGAAACTGGATGTACCATGCAAAATAATCAAGTTGGATCCTTATCAAACAACATATACAAAAACTAGTTAAAAAATGCCTTAAAGGCCTAACTATAAAACCTAAAACTGTTAAACTCTTAGAAGAAAATTTAGAGAAAATGTTTCATAACAGTGGATAAGCAATAAAAGAAAAAAATAAACCAATAGAATTTCATGAAGATTAATATACAGAGTGGCCATAAAGTTTAGGTGCAATTTAAAACAGTGTGCACAGGGACTTTATGGCCACGATGTACATATGTTATATACTATATATCATATGTTATATATACACACACACACATATCAAGGATATTATCAACAGAGTAAAAAAGGTAATACACAGAAAATATTTGCTAATTATATATGTGGAAAGGATGACTATCAAGAATATATAGAGGAGGCTCAGCGCCTGTGGCTCAATGGGCTAAGGCACCAGCCAAATACACCTGAGCTGGCGGGTTCGAATCCAGCCCAGGCCCGCCAAACAACAATGACAGCTGCAACCAAAAAAAAAAAAAAAATGGCTGGGCGCCTGTAGTCCCAGCTACTTGGGAGGCGGAGGCAGGAGACTCGCTTGAGCCCAGGAATTGGAGGTTGCTATGAGCTGTGATGCCACAGCACTCTATCCAGAGTGACAGCTTAAGGCTCTGTATCCAAAAAAAAAAACAAACCATATTTATCATTTTACAGTTTCTCTCGTTCAGTTTCTCTTGCTACACCTAGGTGTAGCCAGCTAAGCATTGCTCAGAGACTCAACTGGAGCAGAATCTACATCCATGCTCACCTGGAGCAGAATTAAGATTCAACTGGAGCAGAATCTGCATCCAAGCTCATTCAGGACTGGTAAGATTTAGTTCCATGTGGACTGTTGGGCTGAAGGCATCCATTCTTTGCTGGTTGTTGGCCAGAGGTCACTCTCAATTCCCTCATTGTGGACCACTCCAATGTGGCAACTTGCTTCAGGAAAGCCAGCAGGAAAGATAGTTTGCTAGCAATTGTTTGTTATCTAATAATGGCAATGTCATCCTATCACCTTTGTTGCATTCTAAATGTTAGAAAAATGTCACTAGTTCAGCCCACACTTACAGACAGAATATTACGAAAATGTGTGAACACTCAGAAGTGGGAATCATTGGGGGCTTCTTAGAAACTGCCTACCACATTTTTCTAACTTCCCTCCAAATCTCCAACTTGTACTCTTCACTATAATCATCCATTCCCATTATATCACAGAATGGGTCATGGTATTTCATACATTTCTGTACTGTGGGAATGAGAGGAAAATTCCCCTTCACCCCAGAAGGTCTGCTAAAATATCAACTGACAATAAGTCCAACTAATAAGAGAAAGAGACTTATTTACCATGTGCACGTCGAGAATCACAGAGAGACTACTCATTTTCAAGTGGGGTCCAGAAATATATATATCCTCATTAGAAGGTAGAAGAAGGTTAGGAATATAGATAAGTATATTTACGGGTAGTAAGGAGTTACTAGCGAGGACAAATAGATACTTGGGAAAATGAATGAATATAGAGAAACAGATTGACTTGCAACTGATTCATTTTGGAATTAATTTAATCCTAGAGACAGGTGATTTAAAGTGATTTAAAGTGATTTGCACCAGGTCTGATTACATTCCTAATCATCTTTCCTTCAATATTTTGAGATAACAATAAAAGGAAGGGACTTTTATTTATCTTTTTGGTGAATTTGGGCTTTTATATTTAAAAAAAGGCAGGAGGGGGGAAAGAAAGGCTCTTCCAATGCCCGTTGATCTCTAAGAGCCTTTAATTCAAAACTCTTTATACCTAGGAGTCATATTTGGGGGTGAAATTTCCTGAGCTCCTTCATGGACTTTGTAAACACAATTCCTTCTGCCTTGAACTCCCTCCCCCTACTCTAATCATTTGACTAACACCTCTATTTTTACTTTATTGAATTCCCCCTAGTTTAGTTTACATGTCCTGACTTTGTATTTTCCCAGCACTCTGTTCAAATACAGAGGGTGTCAAAAAAAAACCGTATGCACATTTTAAGTAATAAATTATATTAAATTATAATACTCAATATACATTAATAACATTTTTTATCTTTTATATTGTATCTTGTATCTCTTGTAATTGCAGAAGTCAAAAGTGACTTGAGTATTACAATTTTAATACTTTTTTTTCCTTTTTTAAAGTGTGTATAAATTTTTTGGCACCCTCTGTATATATATCATTGCATTTAACTTTGTAATCTAGTGTTGATTTGCTCTTCATCTTATTCCCTAAACTATTAATTCACTGATGCTCATATCCTTAGTACAATGTCTGACCCTTAATTGGCAGTCTGAAAAACAGATTTCTTGGTTAATATATCTTAAGTAAATGAATGAAAAGATATTATCATTATTTTCATTTTATAAATTAGCAAATTCAGACTCAAAAGAAATCAGGGATTATTCAATATCTCAGAGCTTATAAATTGGAGGGCCAATTTTCACACAGATGCTCCTTATTTCCTATATAGAGAGGTCCTGCCTCAGTTAATCTCTATTACTGTAACTATTATCATTACTATTACTGTTCTTTTTTACCTCTACAGAGTCAGTTCCCCTTGTACTTAAACAACTAAAATCTCTGTAATTTAACAGAGTTGGGAGAAGTAAAAAGAAATATTACTTGAGCTTGATGCTTTTGTAGGTTACATCTTAATTTGCTTTTGATTCTCCAAAATTCCCAAGTTCATCATTTAAAATTTTTCAAAAGTTTATTTCTAATTCCCTATGCTTTGAATTTCATCTTCAACATTTTCTTGACACCATTGCTGAGTTGTCTAGTGCTTGTAGGCATTTCTGTTTTTTGCTGCTGTCCCTTGCTGTGGTTGGTTGTGTGTTTCCTTTGAATTTCATTTAATTGGTTATTATTGATTTTCCTTCCCCAAATATTTCTTACTGTAGAGTTCATGTTAATACTGCTCCTACCTTTTCAACCATCCTTCCCCTCTCCTACCATTTAATTCCTCTCACTTAACTCTAAGCCTTTCCTAAAACTCTATATTCAGTTTCTTTCATTTCCTCACAAGGCTTAAACTAGACTTTTACATGATGGTTTCCATTTATATTCCAAATAATACCTCATTTCCAAATTATTGTATATTTACAATTCTACAAGACACTTTTAAATTGAATATTCTATTATCAACATAAATCTAACTTACTTCTTTCATTTCTCTCAGCTTCCACTCTACCAATAACCCCACCTGTTCCCTATACCAGTCAATAGTCCTGATTTTATTCTGCCTACAGCATAAGCCCTTGTTTATGCCCTAACGCCTTTGATTCTGGTCTTCCGAATCCTACAACCCTGCTCTTTACAACATTCTTTGAAAGTGGTGACAGGTAACTCCTTCCAGATAAATTATTTGTCACTTTCCTCTTCATGCCCCTTAGTGGTGTATCAGTTTGTAAAAGATAACATCCACATTTGGGAGCCTGCCACTCAAAGCAGGCTTATCACAACCTGTCTTGACAGTGGCAATATTGTGCAGTAGCTAGACTTCAGCTTTAAAGATTGACTAGCTTATTTTAAATTCCAACTAGCGGTGTGAACTTGAGACATTGCCTTATTTCTCTAAACTTTAATGTTTTCAAGGACAGGGAGAGGAATAATGTACTCTAATTCCTGGGAAGGGTGGCCAGATTAAGTGAGGTAAAATAGATACCTGGTTTCTAGTAACTATACAATAAATAGTAGATACTATTAGTTTCTAACATGTAGTTCTCTCTTCAGCAGTCAGGACGATTCACTGTCTTATAAATTTTCCTGGCACACTTAGATTTCAGTGACTTTGCCCACATAATTACCCTTGTAATATTTTATAGCTCCTGATCATCCCTTTAACTAATCAAATTCTAATTATTTCCCCAACTCATGTTCTCGTTCTATGTTTTTCTTGAAGACTTACCAATTTTACACTGAACGAACTCTTCCTCCTCCAAAATTATTTCAGAGGTAAAGATACTATCTGTGTCACTCAGTTGGCTCATTAGAGTCTATGCTTTGTCCCTAATAGTTCCAGAGTATGTTGTTTGTCTAAGCAAAGTTTCTCTGTGCACAGTCTAAGCTTCTTGAGAACAGGAGAAAATGTATCTTCTGGTTATTTTTTCAAGAATGAAGTAGAAAAAGGGAGAGATATCTTACTGATAAACAGGAGCCTAACTCTGACATCAGCTATGTCAACCTCATCTTTTTTATATTTACTTCCAGAGTTCTGAATTTATTAAGATATACAGAGATGCACAACGATAACTTTTTCCTTGTGAGATTATGTTTCTTAAAGAAAATTTTCTGTTAAAGTAGAGAACAGATATCACTTGGACTTTTGCCTTTTTGTATTCCAGAAAGTATACAACTACCTCACTTCCTGAGGTAAAGCCTGCACTTGTGTCAGGACCAGAAGAATACCACATTTGTGCATGTGTATTTTCACACATACCTACACACCTACACACAATCAGAAGTAACGTGGAAACTAACTAGTTTCTAACTCTCTGCTGTATCCCTAGCATGTTACTTTTGGTGCTTCCTGATTGATGACAATTATCCTGAAACTGGAAACACATCTTTTCCATTTGGGGGACAATGTATCTATTGAGCCTATTATCATTTTTTTCTCTCACAGTAATATGCCATCTTTATTAGATGCTTCTTTTGGTGTATTTCAGGTTTAACTTACCAGGTTATAACAATGAAAAGATTATCTGAAGCTGTGAGGAATGCACTGGCAATTGGATACACTTGAATGTCAAATATTAATTTTCTAAATAATTATCCTACATTATTTTAGTACAATTTTGCCACCTTGGACTTCTTTGGAGATATTCCTCTGAATTACTTTGACTTTAAAGTTGTATAGGGAGCTCTGTAAAGTCTCTAAAGTCATTAAATAACTTTTTTTCATGGTACATAACCTCTTTTAATCTGATTTTGTTATTTCCTCAGAGCGTCTAAAAATTTTTGCAAAAAAACTGGGCATCTCAACCTAGACCTCCCGTTTGATCCTGCAATCCCATTGCTGGGCATCTATCCAGAAGAAAAAAAAAACTTTTATTATAAACACACTTGTACTAGGCCATTTATTGCAGCCCAATTTATAATTGCTAAAGTGTGGAAACAGCCTAGATGTCCTTCAACCCAGGGGTGGATTGGTAAGCTGTGGTATATGTATACAATGGAATATTACTCAGCCATCAAAAATAATGGAGACTTTGCAGCATTTGTAGTAACTTGGATGGAGGTGAAACATATTATTCTTAGTGAAACATCACAGGAATGGAGAAGCATGAATCCTATGTATTCAACTTTGATTTGAGGAAAATTAATGACAATCAATGACACAGTGGAGCATGGGGGAAGGAGAGAGCAGACAGAGAAGGAGGGAGAGGGCGAGGGCGAGGGAAAGAAAACAAAAAAAAGAAAATAGTGACTTTAGCTTTATAACAATATAATAGTGAATTTCCCTTTATAACAATATATTTTCTCCAATTTCAATATCAGGTGTATCCAGATCAAGTAGAATGATATTGAAATATTTCTTCTTTTTTTATTTTTTATAAGATTTCTGGAATTTCTTGTCTTGTAAAATCATTGTGGTCTATGAGTTTATGATAGTTTGAACTTTGTTTTTTAATTTAATTCATTGCTTAATTACTGTTTTCCTAGGAATGATTATACTGTGGTTAATATGCTAGCATAGCAGTATTCCCAGATAGTTTTTTCTTTGTTGGGAGGTTGGGCTTGGGGGTGTGGACAGAGTTAATACTTTGCATGAAATATCTTATTTTATAATAGTGAAATTTCTTTCTCTTTTGTCTTGTAATTTTTTTGAGGTGAAATTTAAGTTTTTGTGTGAGTAGTACTATTATACCTATTTTGAGTGTCCTGCTTATATTGTATCACATTATACCTTTGTTTAATTCTTAATAAACTTTTCACTTGTTTTAAAAAAGTGGGCATAAATAATAATAGTCAATATTTAACATAGCATCTACTCTCTGTCAGTTATCACTCTAAGAACCATTGAAGTAGGAACACACTTAAGAATTAAAAGAATGTCCTCTAGGATACAAATGAAGAAATACATTGAATGACACATCTAAGAACTTGGTGTTATTTGTATCATCCTCAATTTTATTGTTTCATATGTTTAATAAATATTGTGAACACTGACCATGTATGGGTCACTATCTTTATATTGATTTTCTCTTTTCCCTGATTCTTTCAATGATTTTTTAGTCATTTTTACTCTATATTTTGAGAGCTCTAACAATTTTAGAATGTATTGCTTCTCAGCCTTTTGGCTAAAATCAAGTGAAAAAACATAGAATGTAGCATATACATGTATGCACACTTTATATGTACATGTAAACACACACACATATCTGCATTCATTAAGCAATAGTACATGTCCGAAGCTGATTTTTTTTCATTTATTTTTATTGTTGGGAATTTATTGAGGGTACAAAGAACTAGGTTACATTGATTGCATTTGTTAGGTAAAGTACCTCTTATAATTGTGTCCTTTCCCCAAAAGATGTGTCAAACACCATTCCCCTACCCCCGCCCTCCTTTTCTCTCTCTGCTTTCCCCTTACTCCACACCCACCATGTACTAGGTCATTAATTGTCCTCATATCAGAATTGAATACATAGGATTCTTGCTTCTCCGTTCTTGTGATGCTTTACTAAGAATAATGTGTTCCACTTCTGTACAGGTTAACACAAAAGATGTAAAGTCTCCATCTTTTTAATGGTTGAATAGTATTCCATGGTATACATATACCACAGCTTGTTAATCCATTCCTGGGTTGGTGAGCATTTAGGCTGTTTCCACATTTTGGCGATTGTAAATTGATTTGAGATAAACAGTCCAGTGCAAGTGTCCTTATGGTAAAAGGATTTTTTTTTCTTCTGGGTAGATGCCCAGTAACGGGATTGCAGGATCAAATGGGAGGTCTACTTTGAGTTCTTTGAGAGTTCTCCATACTTCCTTCCAAAAAGGTTGTATTAGTTTGCAGTCCCACCAGCAGTGTAAAAGTGTTTCCTTCTTTCTACATCTATACCAGCATCTGCAGTTTTGAGATTTTATGATGTGGGCCGTTCTCACTGGAATTAGATGATATCTCAGGGTGGTTTTGATTTGCATATCTCTAATAATTAGGGATGATGAGCACTTTTTCATGTTTGTTAGCCATTTGTCTGTCTTCTTTAGAAAAGGTTCTATTCATCTCTCTTGCCCATTGATATAAGGGGTTGTTGACTTTTTTCACGTTGATTAATTTTAGTTCTCTGTAGATGCTAATTATCAAACTTTGGTCTGATTCAAAATATGCAAATATCCTTTCCCATTGTGTAGGTTGTCTGTTTACTTTGGTTTTTATCTCCTTAGGCTCACTGAAGCTTTTCAGTTTAATTAAGTACCATTTTGTTTATTTTTGTTGAAGTTGCAATTGCCGCAAAAGTCTTCTTCATAAAGTTGTTCCCCAGGCCAATATCTTCCAGTGTTTTTTTCATGCTTTCTTTGAGGAATTTTATCATTTCATGCCTTAAATTTAAGTCTTTCACCCATCTTGAATCAATTTTTTTGAGTGGAGAAAGGTGCAGGTCCAGTCTCTAATCATTTACATGTGGATATCCAGTTCTCCCAGCACCATTTATAGAATAGGGATTCTTTCCCCCAGTGTATGTTCTTGTTTGGTTTATCAAACATTCAGTGGCTGTAAGACATTAGTTTCATTTCTTGGTTTTCTACTCTACTCCAGATGTCTATGTCTATTTTTATGCTAATACCATGCTGTTTTGACCACTATGGCCTTGTAGTACAAACTAAAGTCTAGTAGGCTAATCCCCCCAGCTTTGTTTTTATTACTAAGAACTGCCTTAGCTATATGGATTTTTTCTGGTTCCATACAAACTGAAGAATTATTTTTTCCAAGTCTCAAAAGTATGATGTTGGTATTTAAATAGGGATGGCATTGAATCTGTAGATTGCTTTGGGAAGTATAGACATTTTAACAGTGTTGATTCTTCCCAGCCATGAGCACGCTATGTTCTTCCATTTGTTAATATCTTCCACCATTTCTTTTCTTAGGGTTTCATAATTTTCTTTATAGAGGTCCTTTACCTCTTTTGTTAGGTATATTCCTAGGTATTTCATTTTCTTTG